>PVJH01017077.1:0-48777 GCA_004026705.1 Nesogale talazaci
TATAGGAATAGAAGGTCTCCATATGGATTGTTCCAGTAATGTGCCGAGGTTAATTCTGGCGAGCTATCCCATAGAAAAGCCACACCTACAGAAAAGAAGAAGGAGTTAGAGATGGGTTGTCAGGAGAGAATCTTTAGAAGAGGTCAGTTTGTGCTGAGTCTTCAAGCTAGATCCATCAGCGAGGGAGGAGCTGTGGGAGACCTACAGGCTGATGGAAGAGCAAGATCATCACCATCAGAGACCATGGCCAGGGCTTTGACCTATGCATTGGAGAAGAGTCTGCTCAGAAATATCTAGAGAGAGAAACCCAGTTTATACATGTATTGCCATGTCAGTGGGCAATTGTTTATGGATGTCAGGTAGATGTGAGAGAGGACTTCATTAGTCTATCAGAGTTTCATTGAGCTTCAACCAAAAGAATGGTCCAGAAGGCAAAAAGAGGAAGTAAAGAAAAGGATGTGATGCAGTATAACAGCATGGCGCGGGCGGCCAGTGGAGGGGTCTGTGCACCCAGCCCCAATTCCAGCTCTGTGGACAGCCGCCCCGCCCCCCAGAAGTATTTACAGAGCTGCACTGAGGCTGTGGCTCAGAGTGAGGGACATGTCTGATCAGAGAGCAGGAGAACAGATGAAGGGGGAGGACGAGAGAGTGTAGTGCATCCTGGCCCACCAAATCTTGATGATGGTATTTCCACTCAGAACAGCCGATGCACTGAGAGGACCATATGACCAGCCCCACTATGAGACACAATGTCCCTCACTGACCCAGAGCCCTATGGGAGACAACACTGAAGACACAAGGTCAGGATTGCACCTGGTCTGATCCCACAACACCAAGGCAAAACTCTGAGGGCATGCAGCGGAGCAGTGGGGGAATCAGAGCATGGAAGTCCCGAGGGAATGCTAAGGACAGACTTTGAGGTCAGAGTATGGCACCCCATCAAACCTAGAGGTCAAAAAACAGACCTTAAACTATATAGGTTTTTCTTTTCTTATTTATATATTTTTTCTGGACATTTGTCTTTTGTTGTCATAATCCTTTTGTTTTCTTTTATTGGTTCATCTTTCTATGCTGTTTTTTGGGGGGAATATTATTATCTCTGCAGGTCTATCTAAATAAGATAGGCTGGATAAGCAAACTGGACTGATGGTTGGGGGGGCGGGGCCATGGGAGAGGGGGAAGTGGGGGAAAGGAGGAGGTGTTGACCAATCCACGGACAAGGAAAAAACAAATGGTCCAAAATCAATGGCATGGAAGGTGTGAGAGACCTAGTAGGGCTTGATCGAGGGTAATGTAACCAAGAGAAATAACCGAAACACAAAAGAAAGGCTGAGCATGATAGTGGGACAAGAGGAAGGTAAAAGGAAATAGAGGAAAGAACTAGTAGGCAAAGAGCATTTATAGAGGTCTAAATACAGGCATGTACATAGGTAAATATATTTATATGATTATGGGTAAATAGATCTACATGGGTATATTTAAAGGGTTAGTATTAAGGCAGCATATGGACATTGGGCTTCCACTTAAGTACTTCCTCAATGCAAAAACACTTTGGTCTATAAAATTGGCATCCCATGATGCTCACCCTTCCGACACAATCACTGAATACAAATATGTGCATAAGCAAAAGTGACTAAAAACTGATGGTGCCCGGCTATCAAAAGATATAGCATCTGGGCTGAGGCCATGTGGCATAAGTGGTTGAGTGGGGCACTGTGGCCCATGGGTTTGGTGGTTCAAATCCAGCAGCGCCTCTCAGGAGCAGCACTGGGTTGTGCCCTCGACCACCAGAGGCAGTGATGCCCCCAAAAAGCAAAACAAAACAAAAAAAAAAAAAGATTTAGCATCTGGGGTCTTAAAGACTTGAAGGTAAATAAGCAGCCATCTAGCATAGAAGCAACAAAGTCCACATGGAAGAATCAGACTAGGCTATGTGATCACGAAGTGTGGATGGGATCAGGTAACAGGCATCAAAGAACTAAAAATTATATCATTGCAAATGAGGGGGAGTACAGATTGGGGACCCAAAGCCCATCTGTTGATACCGGGACAACCACTTACAGAAGGATTGTAAGGAGGAGATGAGCCAGTCAGGATGCAATGTAGCAATGATGAAACATACAACTTTCCTCTAGTTCTTAAATGCTTACTCATTCCCACTATCATGATCCCAATGCTACCTTAAAATCAAGCTATACCAGAGCATATACACCAGTACAGATAGGAACCAGAAGCATAGGGAATCCAGAACAGATGATCCCTTTAGGACCAGCGGTGAGACTGGTGATACAGGGATGGTGGAGGAAAGGTGAGGTAGAAAGAGGGAACTGATTATAAGGATCTACTATAACCTCCTCCTGGGGTATGGACAACAGGGAAGTGGGTGAAGGGAGACAATGGATAATGTAAGATATGACAAATTAATAATATTTTAAAAATAATCAAGGGTTCATGATGGAAGGGGGAGCAAGGAGGAAGGAGAAAAATGAGGAACTGAAAATGAGGAACCAAGAGCTTAAGTAGAAAGCAAATGTTTTGGGAATGATGAGGGCAACAAATGTACAAATGTGCTTGGCATACAATCATTTATTAATTGTGATAAGAGTTGTATGAGCCCTCATTAAAAAGATTTTTTTTTAAGAGAAAGAAAAGATAGGTTTCCTATGTGTGTAGTCCGGGTAGGCTAGGGAAACAACTTCATGTGTATATGAAAGAGGTTTATATACAAGAGCAATTGAGTGTTGAGGAAACGTTCCAGCCAAGGTCTTAAGTCTGGTATTAACCCATATGTATGATATCAATCTATACAGTTCTCTTCAGATTCATGAAGTACATGCAATGACAACAGGACAATCACAGGCCAGTGGGTTCAGAGCCTTGTGTATCCATTGGTGGTAGACGCATCTTAGCACTGGCAGGGGTCTCTCTGGGGCTTCTCAAGCATCACAGCACTGGCAGAAGTCTTTGTGTGTGTTTTTTCTGGCTTCAGAAGTCTGGTTCCATCTGGGTAAGCCCATGTGGCTTCTCCTCTTGGAGGTCTCACGGGGAGTCAGCTTTATGTGTTGTCAGTAGAGCACCTCCAAGAGACTGATTCCTAAGTTTCTCACCTCCAAAGGGGAAATATCTCCAGATTCCCCAGAATTTTCAGGAGAAAGCCATGCCCACACAGAGATCTCATTAGCTATCTCCAGATTGACAAGCTAGACTCCACCACTACACTCCCTACACTCCCACACCCCTACACCAGATTAGTGACTGCCACACTATGCAACAATGAGAAACTTTCATGGTTAAAAGGATACCCAAAGCAAACAAAAACCTCACTGCCATCAAGTTGGTGCTCACTCATATCACTATGAGTGATACAGAACAATGTAGAACTACCCTTGTGGATTTACTAGACTGTAATTCTTTATGGGAAATAGAAAGCCCAGTCTTTCTCCCCTGGAACAGCTGTTGGTTTTGAACCACTAACCTTGAAGATTGCAATAAAGAATAAGCACTATGCCACCAGGGCTCCTGCTAAATATATCTTATCTACAGATAAGTATAAGAAGGTCAAGATATTTACAGTAAATACAATCATTAGTTGATACTTTTCTGTTTAAAAGCTCCTGCAAGTGTGTTGATGTGGAACAGACATGACTGCATGAACAGAAATGTGTGCAGATAACATTTATTCTGAAGAGAAACTTGTTCATCACCATTTGTTTACAGAATAATCCAAATCGAACAATAGATAAAGAATTCCTGCTCTTCCATCTAATTAGCCAAAGCTTTTATCAGGAAGCATAAAATATGGATAAATGTTGACCTTATTATCTCTCACTAGGGACTCTGACGGAAATAATATAAAATATGGAAAATGTCACAAGGCTGAAATGCTTATGACAATGTAAATTAACTGGGGAAAATGGAAATAGCATAGGTTTCAAATAGTATTGCAAATGACGAGTAGACTATTGCTTACCACACACAAGAAAATGAAGTGTTGAAATCTATAGCATCATGAACACTTACTGAGCTGAATGCAAAGACACTAAATGGGAAGGACATAAACTATAAAAAATCATATAAAAATATTGTATCTACAGTCCGTATATTTTGAGAAACTTTAGAAGGCAAAAGCACCAAGACCACTCGCAGGTGAGAGAATTAGAGGTGACTTAGTAATGTTTTCCTCCAGATGTTCTGCAGGCTGTTGCCAATTACATGATTTGAACAGGCTGTTTGCCTCTTGGTGGTCTTGGTATTTGTCTTAACACCACCTTCCTGTTCTCCTCATTATGTTAGCGACGCCTCCCAAGTCATTCCCCTTTAGATTGTGCCTGAATTCAAACAGCTAGCAATATGCACAAGGCCATGCCATTTAGCGACAATGAGTTCTAATAGCCTTTCTCTGAAATTATTTGATTTGGCTTTATTGAAAATTGAGCCAAACAATGAGCACAATTTTCAGGGACTTTATAATAATAAAGTCCATTCACACTTAAGATCTTTATCTTCATGCCTGGACCATCACAGCAAAGTTGAAATTGATCTCCTCGACTCATTAGATCATCCTGTTAGATACGGATGAAATCATGTGCTTAGATGAGTAGCTTCCTGACACACGTGGAAGTTGCCGTCCCCACCCACTGATGCCCATAGGGTTTGACTTATCAGGGTTATACAATATGTTTTTATCTAATGACACTGAAGAATGCAGAAATGTACAGTTATATAGTTCCCATGTAGTCTTTTTTGGACATTATTAGATCATAAAACATTATCGTAGTGTCTAATATTGTTCACAAGTATATTTTAAAACATTTTATAGCAACTTTAGCTGATAATACGAGCTTCTTTTTGTTAGTCTTGAAGTATGCCATGTGCCATCTGCACTTGAATTTTCTAATTGTAATACTTTTTCAAGTATTTTCTTTGTCCTTTGGTGAGTGTAATTGATGCATAATTAGTATCAGCAAGTTGGGAAAATGCCATGTTTACAATATTTCTTACTCAGAAGTCTAGGCCACCAAAATCTCAGAGCATAAATTCCTCTGTAAGATTAATAGTCACAACATTATTTAACTTGAGACCAGAAGAACTAGATAGTGCCCAGGTATCATCACTGCTGTATCTGATCAGGGCCCCAACAGATGACTCTTAATAAAATGGCAGGAAAACATGGCACAGGATTCAGAAGTTTCAAAGTTCCAGATTTTCTGGGTCCATTGAGAGTGAAGGACACTGAGACTTGTTCCCAAAGTAACCCCTGAGACCACCTTTTATCAAAATAGTGCAATGACACACAGGATGAAGGCTGGTATCTGTGAGCACAGAGCTCAATTAAAAATGAAAATGTCTGTATGAGATGAAAGGGTCAAAAATTCCTCTAAAGCAAAGATGAGACATCAAGGATGCAAGGCACCTAGAATTCTAGAAACAGAACAACCAGAATTCAGTTAAAGAAAATGTGGATACCTTGTGAGAAGTGTTAACTCTTGCTACTGAACCAATTGCATAGAAACTATTAAAGGGGAGCACATTTACTACACACATTTTCACCAAAAACACTCAAAAATTGTGTATTAAAAAGTCTCAGCTGAGACCAGCTAGCTTGCAATGTTGGGGTTGACAATAAACACCTAGAATCTCAGACACACTCTGTTCCCCGCCAATCAGGTGCTTAGCCAGAGCTGTCATGAATCAAAAATTCAGATCGAAGCTTGAAAACACAGAAAGTCAATGTCTTCCCATATTATTGCTTTAATGGCCGGGTTGGCTAAATGAACCAATTAGATTTCCCACATGAATCAAAGGCTTTGTTTTGCTTCTTAAAAAAAAAAAACCTGCCAAAGTTTATTCTAAGAAATAAAGATACTAAGAAAGAAACTTCCAAACTCTTGGATGATGGATTTCAGAAAGGCTTAAAGTCGTCCTCCCTACTAACTATGATTACTTTTGTGACCACATGACATACATTGTCATCTAAGCCCTCCATTCATGATGACACATTCAATACATGGAGGCATCTGAAATACTCTGTCATCTATCGTCATTAAAGGCTGCATTCAATATTTGGGTCCCCAACTGCATGCGATTTTATTAAATGCATTCTGCCGCACCATCCAGTCCTCCTAATTGGATTACAGATGGCCCCCACCATTCAGGCACATCCTAATTGCATTTTTCCACATGTCTAACTTGATTTATGGTTCCTTATTTGCTTTATATTATTTATAACAAATTGGGGTAAGATTGTGAAGACACGAAATATAATTTATAGTAGTTCTTCTTCCACAAAGATGGAACTTACCTAAGAATTCCTAGCAGCATTTTTGCTTGTTTATAAAGTGGTTTGCTCAGATTACAACCAATAATGTCTTCATTTTCTTTCTAGAGATATTTATGCCTCTTCTTGATTTTCCATTGATAGATGTTTAAAATTATTTGGACTGATTTGTGCCCACAATAGGAAAAGAACCATGCCTTCGGTAAAGTTTAGGTGGGCATGAATGCATTTGGAAGAGACCCCTTATTATCCAGAAGCAAGGAAGGAAGTGCAGAAGAACCTGAGTAAAATTAAGTCCAGGCACTACTGCAGCAAAGTACCTTACTGAGAAAGGTCTTTTCTGTTCTACAAATAATAACTTCAGATGCCAATGATTTAATTTATAATGAATTGAAATCAGATAAAACTATATGAAGTATTTTAGAATAACAGAAATATAAAGACAGAGAATGACTTAAAATATAAAGAATTCCCTCGCTGTTCTGTGATATGTATCATCATAGATAATTTTTGTTAAATCTCCTTCTAAATAATGACTTTTTATCAGAGTTGTAGTCAGGGACTCATTTCTGTAGGAAGGCCAGGAAAGTGTATACAGAAGAGGAGGAAGTTTAAGTTATTTACAATAATTTACAGAAAGCCTCTGGTCTTCCTCTGAGAGGAGAGAAACAAGCTAATTTTTGCGAAGGTTCACACCACAAGGTTCTTAAGTTCTAACACAAAGCACATGAGTAAAAGAGACAGAAGGGAAAGAGAAATTGATTGAAAGAGAAATGCAAAGAAAGCAAGGGGAGACTGATCATTTCAAGCTTATTTTCATGAATGAAACATGTGAAAGGGTTGCAGTCCATAACATAAATAATAAATCAGTATCTAGCAAAACTAGAGAGGTTGGTTACCAGACGATGAGGCAGACAATCTCAATAATGGTTGCAGCTCAATTCTTAAAAGAAAGTTTTTATACTTGCATTTCCCTGTGTATGCCTAGACTTCTACCCCCAGTACTGAAAGGACACACCATGGAAACTTTCATCAGCGCCCAAGAGAGTTGAAGCTCCTCCATCTGTGGTGTCAGTGGAGGCCAGAGAATGTAGAGGCAGAAGCTATTAGCTCTGTTTACCTTCTCTAGAAGGTCTGGTGGCTTAGTGGATGCACACGGAGCTGAAAAGCACACAATCAGCAGTTCAAAACCACCAGCTGCTCCTCAGGAAGAAAGAACAGGCATTTTATTCCCATTAAGAGTTACTGCCTGGGCTGAGCCCCAGTGGCGTAGTGGTTGTGTACGGGACTGCGGCCCATTGGGATGGAGGTTAAATTCTGGCTCCCAGGAGCAAAGGCTGGGCCTCCTACACCCACCTCCTGAGGGCAATGATGCCTGAAAAAAAAAAGGGTTACTGCCTCTTAAACACACAGGGGCAATTCTACCCTGTATTATAGGGTCATTATGAGTCTAGATCCACTCGATGGCAGTGAGTTTGGGTATTGAGTGTCCTCCCTTCAAGGCAAGGAGGTATGACAGAAGGGATACTGGGGAGCTAAAATCCCCATCAGAATTCAGCTTCAAAGAGGAACTGTTTCCTCCAGTGCCCACGCTGTCTAGCAGATTCAGAGGCTATTAGCCCAATCCAACTGGAACAAGGTAGTGCTCCCCAAGCTCTTGCAGAGAGATGGCAGAAGATGCCAGCTACGGAAAAGGGGTTTAAAGTTTTCATAACACTCCCAAGTTTCAATTTAAAAAAATCACCCATCATACCAAGACCAGGAAGATATCAAATGAATAATAATCACTGAATAACAATGTTGAGTTACCAGAAATGTTAGAGTTTTGTAACCATTTTTTTTAAGTAGATAGTCACCATGGGGTGGGGGGCTGCTCTAGTGGTTACTTAAGACCACACTTTGAATAATAAAATATAGACAACTCCAGCAAAGATATGGAAAGTCTCTGCAAGGAAATAGAAGGTATAAAGGATCACCAAGTGAGAATTTTAGAACAGAAAATAGGGTATCCCAAATGAAAACCAGAATGTTTAGGTTCAACAACAGAATGAAGATAGAAAAAAATAAGTGGACTTGAAATTAATGCAATAGAATTACTTGATCCAGAAACAGAGAAAACGGGAGGCCTAATAAAATTGAAAAGAGATAGCTTCAGGGAACTCTGGGCTTGTGAGGGGTACCAAAACAACAACAACAACAGACGGAATTGTGCTGAGTGAGGCAAAGCTTTCCTAGTAGGCATCCAGCAACTCGCTCTGAGTTAATGCACCCAGTGGCATCCCCTGGAAGGTTCTCTCTGGTGAATTTGTTTATAAAAGACGTTTCATTCCAACCTCATTTTTTTTGTGATGATTGATTTAAGAGAACAGATGGGGCTGTGAAATTTTGTTTCCTGCTTCCTATTCAGAAAAATGCTGTAAAAAGTGTTGTGAAAGTGAACACAGCTTACAAGGAAAGCACTATGAGACAAACTCAAAGAACTATGAGACAAACTCAAGGAGTGGTTGTCTAATTTCAAAAGTGCTTTTCTGATTTTCTTATTGAAATGTCAATAGATGACAAACCTTGTTCTGGACATCCATCAACTTCCCAAACAGATGAAAATGTCAATTGGTAATTCATTTGGAGTTCATTCCACCAGGCCAGACTATTAATCAAGCTTTTTATTTAGAGATTCTGGAAAGATTGCATAATAGTATGTGATCAAAAATAAGGGGGGGGGGCTGATTTGTGGCAGACAGGAGACTGGTTTTGCCACCACAACAATGCACCTGCTCACACAACCATCTGAGTGCACCAGTTTTTGGCAAAATAACCACCTGCAACATGTCTCTTGCTCCACCCACCTTACTCACCTGACCTCACTTTGTGCGATGTCTTTTTGATTCCTTGAATGAAAAGGGACATAAAGGACAGCAATTTGATGATGTAGAAGAGGTGAAGAAAAAAACAAGGGAAGTGGGGCTGAGCCCTGGTGGTGTAGTTGTTGAGTGTGGGACTGCGACCAATGGCCTTGGCGGTTCAAGTCCAGGAGCGGCTCTCCAGGAGCGGGGCTGGGTATCTCCCACAACCACTAGAGGGGAGTGATTGCCCCCCCCCCAAAAAAAAACAAAAAGAACAAGGGAGGTGCTGTCAGACATTCAAATTGATGACCTAGAAAAATGTTTCCAAGAATGGAATCACAGATTTGACAAATGTATTACGTGTAATGGAAAGTACTTTGAAGGTGATAAGGCTGTTTTGTAAAAAAACAAAAAAATTAAATACATAGCCCTAAAAAAATTCAATTTTTTGAGGACCCTCTCCTATTACAAAAATTTAATCTATCACTAGAATCCCAGAAGTGAAGAGAAAGAAAAAGCCTAAGAATAAACCCAAGGAAATCCTAACTGAACAATTCCCAAATATACCAAAAGACATAAACTTAAAGCAACAAGAAGCTGAGCATACCAGAAAAAGTATAAATCTAAATTTTTGACAGGGCACATCATAGTTACCTTGAAAAAAACTAATGAAAATGGAGAAAAATGGCACATTAACTCCAAGGAAAAAAAACAAATTACATGACTGTGGAGTTTTCACCAAAACCAAGAGGGGAGAGGGAAGTGGCATGGTATTTTGCAACAGCAATGAGAAAAGTACAGGGATCCAAATGCCTATGTTCAGCTCCCATCGTTTTCAGGAAAAATGGTAAAATCAGGATATTTTCAGATGGAAGGAAGCTAAGATTTTGTTTAATGCAGTCATACCCTAAAATAATTCCAGAGCAAGTCCTTTTGGTAGAGTGGCAATAATAGAAAAAGAAACCTTGAAATATTGGAAGGAAAGGGACAAACATAGTAAAGACATGGCTAAATTTGCCAGAATTTCCTTTCACTGTTACTTCTTGAAGTTTACTTCTTATACACCAGTAGACCAAGAAAAGTCATGCAGTTATAATGTAACATGTGGGTAAGCCAACCATTTTGTCAGCTATACAAAGAGATCTACTCCAAAATGCTATATGGTAGGTGTTCTGAGGTGGCCTTGAGTCGATTTTGACTCATAGTGACTCTACATATCTGTTAGTCTGGGTAGCCTAGAGAAACAAATTCATAAACACTCATGTGTATAAGAAAGAGGTTTATATATAAGAGCAATTAAATGCTGTGGAAACATCCCAATCCACTCCATCCAAAGCCCAAGTCCTATATTAGCCCATATGTCTGATACCAATCCATAAGTCCCCTTCAGACTCATGAAGCACATGCAATGACAACAGGACGATCACAGGCTAGTGGGTAGAAAGTCTTTGGTTCCAGTGCGCTGTAGGCATCTCAGCACTGGCAGGAATCTCTATGTGACTTTTCTGGTTTCAGAGGTCTGGTTCCATCAGGGTAAGCCCATGTGGCTTCTCCTCTGGAATCTCTCACAGGGTGTCAGCCTTGTGTCAGTAGAGCATCTCCAAGGGACTGATTCCTAAATTTCTCACCCCCAAGCTGGAAATATGGCCAGATTTCCCAAGATTCTCAGGAGAAAGTCATGCCCACACAGAGATCTCTTTGGCTATCTTCAGATTGACAGGGTAGACTCCACCCCTACACTCCCAATCCTGAAATTGACACAAGATTACATGACTGCCACAACGTACAACAGAGCAAAGCACTGAGACATCTTCATAATTGTTCTTATATTTGAACCCACAGTTGCAGCCACTGTGACAATCTGTCTTGTCACGGGACTTTCCTCTCTTTCCCAACTCCTCTGCTTTATGAAGCATGATGTCCTTCTCCAGAGATTGGTCCTTCCTGACAACATGTGCAGAGTACCTGAGACAAAGTCTATCCATCCTTGCTCCTAAGGAGCATTCCAGCAAGATGAATTTATTTGTTCTTTTGGCAGTCTATGATAATTTTTCAATATTCTTCACCAGCACCATAATTCAAATGTCTCAGTCATTCTTTGTGCGATATTCACATGCATACTAGGTGATTGGGTGAGGTTCACTGTAGCTCTCAAGTAACAGTCTTATTTTTCAACACTTTAAAGAGGTCTTGAATAGCAGATTTGCTAATGAGATGCCTCTGTTGATATCTTGACTTCTGCTTACATAAGCATATTTTAATGATCCAAACAAGAGCAAATTCTTCACAACCTTAATCTTTTCTTCATTTATTATGGTGCAAACTATCGGTCCAGTTGTGAAGATCTTGTTCTTTTTTACATTGAGTTGTAATTCCATGTGAACACTACAATCCTTGATCTTCAAGAGCAAATCCTTTGAATACTCTTCCCTTTCAGCATACTGAAAGTTTGTTTCATTGGCATACTGAAGGTTGTTAAGCCTTTCATCGATCCTGATACAACATTCTTCATATGAGCTGGCCTCTCTAATTATTTCCTAAGTTTACCGTGTGAATAAGTATGGTGAAGGGATACGACCCTGACACACACCTTTACTGATTTTAGGCCATGCAGTATTCCCTTGTTCCATTCCTACAACTGCCTCCTGATTCATTTGCAAGTTCTGAGTGAACACAATCGAGTGTTCTGGAATTGTCATTCTTCTTAAAGTTATGCGTAGTTTGTTATAATCCATGTTCTCAAATACATTAGTTAATAAGACACTAGTAAGCATATTTCTGGTGTTCTCCATTTGATCAGCAATAATAGCCCTTGTTCCACCTCCTCATCGGAATTAAGCCTGCACCTCTTTCAACTCCCTGTCAATATATTACTGCAACTGTTGTTGACCAATTTTCAGCAAAGTTCTACTTGATTGTGATATCAGTGGTACTCTTCTATAATTTTAGCATTCTGTTGGGTCACTTTTCTTTGGAATGAGTACAGCCTTCCAAATTTCCTGTCAAGGATGAGTGCGTGCTTTGTGTGCTTCATCAGTTTGTTAAAACATTTCAGTTTGTACTTCTTCAATTTCTGGGCTAATGCTTTTTGACTAATGCTTTTAGTACAATTTGAACTTCTTCCTTCAGTATCATTAGTTCTTTTTTATATACCTCCTGAAATGATTGAATCCTGACTAGTTCTTTTTTAGTTCAGTGACTCTAGTGATTCTTTATTCTTTCTATCTTCTTTTGGTGCTTCCTGCATCATTCAATATTTTCCCATAAAAAATTTCAATGTTACAACCCGAGGCTTTATTTTTTTTTATTTATTTCAGTTTAAAATATGGTGAGCTTTTTTTTTAAGTCTTCTAATGCTGGATTTTTGCACATTTCATTATATTTGACTGTCTCCTCTAGCTGCCCTTGACAATTTTCTCTTCATCTCCTTAAAGTCATGATTTCTTGCATTTGCCTTAGCTAATCTAAGATTAATATCAAGTTTTAGAATCTCTTTGGATAGCCACTTTGATCCTTTTTTCTTTTCCTGTCTTTTTAGTGACTTTGTGCTTCTTCATGAATCATGCTTTTGCTGTCTCCCACAGCTATCCAGTCTCCTGTCATTAGGGTCCAATGTGTCAAGTATGTCATTGTGATAGTCTCAAAATTCAGATGGGTTTTCTTAAGGTTGTATTTTAGCTTTTGTAGACTTGTTTCAATTTTCTTCAGCTTCAAGCTGAACTTACATATGAGCAATTGATGGGATGTTCCATAGATGGCCCTGGGTCCAGTTGTAGCTGTTGATATTGAATTTCTCCATCATATCTTCTCATAGATGCAGTTGGTTTGATTTCTGTGTACTCCAACTGGAGAATTTCATGTGTATAGTCACATTTTGTGTTTCTTAAAAAGACGTTGTTGATGAAGGATCATTGTTCTTACAAAATTTATCATGTCTTCTCCACCTTTGTTTTTACCATCAAGACCAGATTTTCCAACTACTGTTCTTTCATCTCTGGTTCCAACTTTTGCCTTCTGATTGCCAATAATTATCAATGCATCTTGATTATTGATTGATCAATCTCAGACTGAAGATGTTGGTAGAATTCTTTATTGTCTTCATCACTAACTTTAGTGGTTAGTATAAAAATTTGAATAGTAGTTATAATGATTAGATTTCCTTTTATGTGGATAGATATAATCTTAATACAGATAAGATTATATTTCCATGTAGGTCTTAAAATGTCCATTTTACAATAAATGCAAACATTTACTCTTGATTGTGTCATTCACAGTATAGTAAGCCTATGATTATTTCTGGTTCAAAATGGCCAATACTAGTTCATTTAGCTCTCTAAATACCTTCAATGTTTTTGCTTCTAATTCCTTTTTGACAACTTCCAAATTTCCTAGATTCATTCTTTTAACATTCTAAATTCTGATTATTAATTGATGTTTGCAGCTGTTTCTTATTATTATGAGTCATGCCCCATCAGCAAATGGTGGGCCCAAAGGCTTTACTTACTCAGGCTTAACTCCATGGACATAATTATGGTTGAGTCTAATTTGAAAAAGTCACTATTCTTCAGGCATATTTGAATGCTTTCTGATTAGACAATGCTCTGCTTCTATTCATAAGATTTTCAGTATATCAGACAATGTTCCCCAGCTATCCATAAGACTTTCAGGTTATCAGATGATGTTCTACTGGTATGCATAAGGTTTTCAGTGGCTTATTTCTCAGTCTATTCCTTCTTGGTCTGTTCTTAGTTTGGAAGCTCTGGTGAAACCTGTTTCCTTTTGGTGACTCTGCTAGAATTTAAAATACCAGTGACATAGCTTCCAACATCACTGGAATGCAGAAACCACAGTAATATGATATAAACAAGCGATGGACATGCCATATGATCCTTGAAGAAGCAAAAGTCTAGAAATGGAGACCAGATTAGTGGTGGTGGGATGAATTGAGGCTATTACAGGGAACAGACTGTAAACAGTGATGGTGATATAGTTATAAAAGTGTTTAACCCCAGGCTCAGATATGTTAATCTAGTTTTACAAAAGAGTGACTCTAAAAACCTTTCCCTTTTTATATCGTGTGCCAGGCAGTTGTCGAATGCACTTTGCTTTTCTCAAGTTTGGCTGCAAGACCAAACCCTCCCCTGTCTAGTTGATTCCAATTCACAGTGACCATATAAGAAAGAATAAAACTACCACTCCACAGGGACTCTGAAGCTGTGGTCTTTCCAACACAGCCATCTATTTCTTTTTTTCATTGTGAAGCTGCTGGGGGATTTGAACTACTGAACTTGACCTTTTAGTCAGCAGCTGGATGCTTTAACCACTGTCCCAATGGGGCTACTGTGACTGAAAACACTGTTCAGTCATCCCAACACCAGAACAAATTTCAAAAATTTAATGAGTAAACAAAAATCATGTTTGCCTGCAGCTCAGTGCCTCCTCCAAGGTGTTGGTCCTTGTACAAGGACACAGGGTGCCCTCCATTGAAGTAAATGATAATTTCTAGTACATGTGTTTGTGTCATGTCAGTCCTCACCTCCACCTTATTCACCTTAAGATTCCTTCCATTTTAAATATTAGCCTTAGTGGTCACATTAGGGAAAGCTGGTGGAGTAGTAGTTATGCTTTGGCCTGCTAATTTTTAGGGAGATTTGCCACACTGAGAGAGCAAGGCAGGCCTGTCCACTCCCGTAAACCGTCACCTTCTCAATAACTCACAGAAGCAACTCTTTCCTGCCCTACAGGGTCACTGTGGGTCAGGAATGACTGAACGGCATTGAGTGAGAGCCGAATTAGAGCTCATCTGTCATGTCTAATGTAGGTTATTGTACTAGACATATGGGGTGTCTTTGTTAAAATTAGACATCCTCACGAAAACATTGAAAACAAGTGTATTTCCCAATTGTTTAAAATATTTAGATTTTAGATACATGATTTGCTTGCTTGCCCAATTTAAGGTATTACCAAAATGATTCTGGTTTTATGAAACTAATAAATGACATTATGAGGGTGCTTCAAAAATTGATGAGAAAATTCCATTAACCTAGGATCTCATGTCCCACCAATTTTTGAAGTCCCCATGGTATTGACTTTTTCCCCCTTCAATTGTGGAAAGTCAGCCCTGTTTAAAAGATGCATAAAGAGTTGTCGATGGGCTCTCCTTTCCTGAATGTTCCACCCGGCACTGTGAGGTTTGTACCCCAAAAGAATTGATTCAGATGTAGACCACACAGTCTTAAAAGACATGTTCCATGTAAATAACTCAATATGGAATATTTCTTCTTCTTTGATGAAAATCACATTTCTAAGGAGTGAAGATTCCCAGGCTAACGATTCTAAAGTCAATTCAATTCCTTCTGCAGGTGTTTTGCTCCATGTATGCCAGGCACACATACTGTGGGCCACCATTGTTTTCTTGTGAAATACTCTGTTACTCAACCTCACTTAATTTTATGTCAGTTTTTATGGCTTCATTGCTAAGGTTCATGCTATGAGAACCTGGCCTTCACTTTGTCTACACTGTACTATACTCACTGCCATCAAGCTGAAGCCGATTGCTGGTGGCCCTGTTGAACAGGGAAGAACTACCCTTGTGAGGTTCTGATATTGTAACCCTCCAGAGGGATAGAAAGCCCTGTCTTTCTCCCTCACAGCAGTTGGTGGCTTTGAGCTGCTGATCTTTGCGTTAGAAGCCCAACTCATAACAAGTATGTCACAAAGGCTTCTTATTCTATCAATGGTAAGACTGAAATGAAAACAAACAGAACTCTTAAGTACCTTCGTCACTTTTCCACACATATATTGGACCTGTGAGTAGAATTTGCAATTCTTGAGCATCTCAAAAACCATGTTTAACAGCCTGCACTTGTTAGGCACCTTGAGTGACCCTACGCACACCACAAAGAAACGCCGTCTGGTCCTGGGATATCCTCACAGATGGTCTTATGTCTGAGCCCACTGTCGCAGCCACCATGCCCACCCTTCTTGTCTGTGGCCTTCTCTCTCTCTCCCGTTCCACTTTCCTGCGCATGACGTCCTTCTCCAGGGACTGGGCTCTCCTGACAGTATGTCCAAAGTATGTAAAACAAAGTCTCCTTGCCCTTGCCTCTAAGGAACCATTGGAGTGCACTTCTTCCAAGACAGATGTGTTTGTCCTCCTGGCAGTCCCTGGAACTTTCAATATTTATTGCCAGCACCATATTTCAAATGCACACAGAGACCTCTGTTAGCATGGTTTTTCTCAAACAGAACTTTGGGCTTCCATGGAATGTGATATTTTTAAAGCGTTACAGTATAGGAAGACTTTTGAACCTACAGGAAAACCAAACCTCTCCCTCAGAAGTGACTATAAAGGAAAACATCTGACTCCATGAATTTTGCTAGTATTATCCTTTCTGGGGTCCACTAGGAGATCCTTGGCCATCCACTTCCCAGCATGCCTTAAACGGGGCACCATCTTTTTAAAGAACCACGCCGCCTCCTTGGGGGTGCTCGTGGGGGTGTTGAGACCTGACTGTCCTTTTCTCTTCACTTGAAGGTGCGAGGTCCCCCCACCGCAGGAGCTTTCAAAGAAAGACCCACGAAGCCCACAGCATTTCGGAAATTTTATGAGCGCGGCGACTTCCCCATTGCCCTTGAGCACGACTCGAAAGGAAACAAAATTGCGTGGAAGGTAAGTCCTGGCCCTGCGCGGACGCCCGTTGTGCTGATGGAAGTGACACTCCAGTGCCAAACAAACTTGGCTGGTAAGTGAGCGGCGCCGAGTCCTGCCTCCTCAAATGGAAGATGGCGGGTCCAGGCTCAGCAAAGACCGTCCTGGTGGCAGCCGTCCACCTTGACGAACAATTAAATTACAGCCTGTGAGGAAGAAAATGACAGAGTGCTTTTGCCTTGGAGAATTGCCGGCTCCCCAATCCATCTCTATTTTTATGAGAGGCCGGCAGCCCGGCCAGTCTCAGGCAGTCCATCAGAAGATGGAACTACTGCTGGCCAGACAGAGCGAGCACTGGCCATTTATCTCCCCCCATCCTCATTCCCCCGCTCATGCCCCCCCACTCCCCCCACCCACACCCACCCCCGTTCACCTTCCTGCAGGACACTTCCAAATGGAAGCTTTAATTACCTAAATGGATAGGTCGCAATGGCCGCTCCCAGCCAACGCTGAGCAGAATACCAAAGCAGGCTGCTTCCCCTCCCGGGCCTGTGGGCGCAGTCACTGTCCTACGTGCCCCTGTTAGTCGCTGACCTCCTCCGCCGCCACCATTACAGCCCCCCCTCTCCCTCTGACAAAAGGTTAATTGGCTTCAAAATAAATGCATTGCCTAATGGCTCCATTCCAACGGGGCTGTGTTTCTTTCTAAAAGGCTTGCTGAAGTTATTAGCCTGGAACTCACCCGACTCCTACCTAGAGAAGGCTTTCGCATGTAATTTGACAAAGGAATGCTGCCCGCACACCTACTTCTGCAATGCCATTGCTGCTGGGGGTGCCAGCTGGGCACTGGGTGAGGTCTCTCAGTTTCAAGAGTCTCTCTGTGCAAAGACAGCTCAGACGTTTGGGGTGGAAGTCAGGGGGAGCCCAGGGTAGCTCTGCCCAAAAGCCCGTTAAAGGAGAGATGGGCACACTTGACCACACTGTCTTCCTGGGGGCGATGTGAGGACTTGTTGGCTATTAGGAAAAGAAGGGGTTGTGTTTGTTTGGAGTTGCCATTTTAAATAATCCTGTCAAATTGTAGGACTCCTCAAACTACATAGCTTAGAAAGATTCATTAAAATGCATCCTTTTCTTCCCCCATAGAAAGTGTGGCAGAATTGTTGGTCTTATTTCCAGGATGCCTTTAAAGGAGGCTGCCGTATTATTAACCATCATTTCTCGATCTCGAGCTGTCACCAGCTATTCGGTGATGCAACTTAGAAGTATCCTGAATTAGCAGGGAAGAAAAATCTGCTCCCCAAGCGGTTCCTTGTTAGGACGGAATCTTGCCATACATGTTTCTCAAGGGAGCAGGGTGGGTTGAAGGACATACTTTTCTTGCTTTTACACTTTTCTGTGACAAAGTTAAGTGAAAATGCACCCATAATGAGAAAAAAAAATCAACTTAGCGACGATAGCTTCTTTAGATATGTTTAGTCTTAAGTGTGTATTCTCCAAGTGTTCTTGTGCCTTGGGATTCGTTTCCATTAGCTGCGTTTCATGGACTTTGTGTGTGATTATCCATGGCCCACATAGAAGAAGCTTCTGAAGGGCCAGGCCCTTTGAAAGGCAACAAAGAGACAGACCTTTCTACAAGGGGAGTGGATGTCAGTTTTTTAAGTCACCATGCCTATATAGAGAAACATGATAGGAAGAAAAAATAATGTATTTAGGTTCATTTTGATCTATTCACTTACTTGATGAGCACCACTGAGGTGTATCAAGAGACTAGAAAAGATGTCCCTTTAAGATGAATTAGTAAGAATAAAAATGGTGTAGAATCATTTTGCTCTGCCTTTGATAGCCCAAGAGTCAGTAGAGATGTGAACGGCTTTGCTTTCGTAGAGCTGTATGAATTCTCCGAAGCCACTATCAACTGTAGCACTGATTCAGCAGGCTAAAAAGGGATAATAAAGCGGAAGCAATTTATTGCTGCCACTGGTAGGATAACATCATACATTTAAAGGAGCATTTATTCCTTAGCTTGTAGATTTCTACTTCTGTCTTCTGAAGCTTTGCTGACCACACTTCAATAAACTTAAGAGAGTGTGAAAATAAGGTACAAAAACCATTCCACACAGACCCTGTGCACAGACCCTCAGTCTCTTCACGATCACTTCTCCATGGGCTTAAAGCCGGGACAGCCTGGCATTGGGGGAAGTAGAGGGTTCTTTAGGGAGCATTCCCTTCCCAAGGGAAGGATCCTTGGTGGCACAGTGGGCTAAGCATTGGTCTGCCAACCACAGGCTGCCCCATTGGGATCTACCAGACGCTCCTCGGGAGGAAGAGGAGTCTGTCCACACTTACACAGCCTCAGAAACCCTGTGCGTCAGCTCTACTCTGTCCCTCAGCGTCCATATCAGTTGGAATCAACTTGACAGCAGCTTCTCTCCTGAGCTCTTCCCAAAGAAAGGACGCCCAGTGCTGAAGGAAGAAGGGTGGTTCCCTGTGGATAGGTGGGCGCACGCAGCCCAGGGACCCCATGTTAAGCCAACCTCTGGTGTTAATGTCACATCAAGCCCTGCAGTACAGCTCCAGAGTAGCAGTCTCCAGGAAAGTGCCTGTCCTCTGTTAACACTGCTGTGGGCCCTCAGCCTCCCGGGGCTTCCAGGACCAGAAGCACTGCCTAGGCTGAGCGGGAAGAAGACCCTGTACTTAGACCACAGATTCAAATAGATTCTCGTGACTACGGAAACACAGGTGCCAAGACCTCAGCATTGTCCACACCAACTAGGCCCCATCTTCTCCAGTGTTACTCCAACCTGTGAAGTTGCCACAAGGTGTCCCCTGTCCAAACCACCACCAGCCCCTTGACAACTTGCTCTGGGCTGGCATTCGCAAATGAGGAGAACTGGAGTGTAAACTTGCAAAATGCCGAGCCCATTGCCTCCCCATCAGCGGAATGGGGAAGGTGGGCAGTGAAAGGGAAAACTGAGTGGAGAGATGCCTTGGATTGCTTCATATCCAATGCTGCGGTCCCGGTGGGTATGAAATCTTCCATGGTAGGGGTTGACAGAAGTCTCCCATAAATGACCTTTTCACTAGTCCTGAGCGCTTCCTCCCGACGTCTCATTTCAGTTTCAGACAGTCTTATGTTAGTGCTGTTCAGCATTGTCTCTGCTCCTCCCCTGTTCTTCCTTTCCTCTCTCCTACCCTCCTCCTTCTCCTCCTCCACCTCCTCATTTCCTGGGCCCTCCTTCTCCTTGCTCCCTCCATTTCCTGATTCTTCTTTCCCTTCTCTTCCTCTTCTTTTTCTCCTTCTACTTGTCACCCCCTTAAATCCAGATTTTCTCCTATCCCTTTTCTGGGGTTGATTAAGGGAAAGGAATCCCGCTGGTCCTCGGTTTTGGCAGGAGCCCAAAGTCATTTCAAGTATTGTATCTTAAAACTACCAAGGATTACTTCCCCATTTAATGAGGCCCACAAATATGACTAAGCACTAGCACAATGACATTTGCCATTTTATTAGCAACTTTAATTAATTCCAAGTCATTGTTTCAAATCATATGGAAGTACAAATATAATTAAAATAGCCACTTTGAGAGAGCTTTAGAGAAAGAGTTGGCAGAAATATCATAGGCATTTAAAAAATAACTGTGGTATTCTAAATAAACCAGTCACTGAGTTTGGAAGCATTGTGATGGAATAGATGTTCATTGAAATCACTATTCCCCGCACTGACCACCATTCTGTGCTACTTGACAGGATACAAGGAACCTGAGAATGTTCAGCTATTGAGTAAATCTCAAGTAATCGGCATCCGAACGCCCCAGATATTGCCAGGATTAGAATAAGCAATCAATGCCATACAACTCACTAGCCAAATTAGGGTGGTATGTAAATGCTAATGCACATGCAACTATAATTGCAAGCTTTCCACTGTCTCAAAGAGGAAGAAGCTTAAAATGAAGCTGCGCTTATTTCAAAGCCCGCCCTCTGTCAGCCCTTCTAGCTCCTCACCTGGCACTATCTTTGAGGTCCTTGTCCCAGACAGCATAATTTCTGGCTTGCTATTCTGCATTCTTGTTTCAGCTTAACCTTTTATTTTATACTTAGGATACCGTTAGTAGCCAGTTCTGGTGTAGGAAAATAAGTGACGTCAGAAGTAACACACTTAAGGAGGAGCAGGTGAGAACTGGCCACAGGTAGTCTTTTAAAGCCCAAAGTAAGACAAGCCAAAAAAGCTCAAGTGCCATCAAGTGGATTCCGTCTCAGAGCCACCCTATAGGACAGAGACGGTCAATCCTTCCGGTAGGAGAAAGTTTCATCTTTCTCCCTCAGAGTGGCTGGTGGTTTCCAACTGCTGACTTTGGGGTTGTGAGTCTGACACATTACCCACTGTGCCACCCAAACTGCATGGGATGGTCTTTACTCCTTGCCAAACATGCTTGTCTTCCACTGGCCTGAGGAGAATGTATGAGCATTTATCACCACAGCGCAGGATTGCCCCGATGTGCGGTGACTTGCTGATGGCGCCGTGGGTTATTCTGTGGGCCACTGGTCTTCGGGAATTGAGGAGAGGACCGTTCCCAGGGAGAAGAGCGAATATTATCTTGGAGTTGTCTCTAGGTGATATTTCTTTTGATGACTGCCAGAGCCCGAGTTCCGAAAGCAGGCCTGCGTTGGATCTGTAAGGCGAATTTTACAAGAGAAGTGACAGTTTACCTGATTTCTATACAAGAGAGCTGCCCTGTCTCCACTATTAATTCCTCTGTGATTAATTAATAGACAGCACCGATTCTGGAAGTCTCGGAAACCGAATCCACTGGCAATTAATGTGCTGTGCTGTGTGTTTCAGGAGGAGGGGCCGCATGCACAATTAATACCACTCTTCTCTCTGATGCAAATTGCGATCCTTTAAAAGCCCACAGATGAAAATACCGCCCTGTATCAGAAATAACTTTAATTTAAATTGGCGAGCTGACCTCTGAAAGCTAGATGAAAGCTTTTCTGCTGAATGGGCTGGTGCTCCCTGCTGCCCGTATAATTTATGTGAGAAATTAGTGCGAGTGGTTCACTTTTATGGAGCGGTGCTGCTTGTAGCAAGCCTGCAGAAACAATTTCCCCCCAAGCCTCCATCTGTTCTTCAAACGAGGGCATATGCCATCTCATCGAGCTTGAAAGTCAACTGATTTATAACTCCCGCAAAGTGCAGACATGGAAAAGAAAGGGCGTTGGCAGCTACGTGAGAGTGATAAGTTAGGCACTTGGCTCAGGACAATTCCCATTCCTGGGGACCCCTGGGGGAACAAGAAGTGTGGTGAGCGCCACAGCTCAGTCGATGGACAAGGAGACAGAAAACAAACCGCCCCTGCTTGCCTGCCACGCTGTGGAAGAGCCGGCGCCCCCCTGGGAGTGCGGAGGGAGTGTGGCCCCAGGCTTGATCGCCCACTCCTCCCCTGTGAGGAGTTGGGGTTTCCCATCGGGCTTCCGGGTGTGAAGGCTGCCATCTCGGAAGGTTCAGTCGTCCCAGCTGTACGTCCTGTGTGGAGTCCCAAGACAACACCGATGGGTTTCCTGGATCCCCCTCTCTGTCTTCTCATTTCCCACACAGCTCTTCTCTTGAGAGAAGCCCCATTAAGCTAAGAACTCCTTTGACAGAGGACTAATACAATCATATGGACACTGCAAGGACAAAAAACACACATTGTTGGCTTGATGTCTGCACTTCGAGTTGGCTTGAGGGTTGTCAGTGCCTCCTGAATTTTACTCCTACTTGCCAGTTTGTCATATGGTGGTGGCTTGTGATGCTGGAAGGGACCTCTCTGGTATTTTAGGTGTCAGCAGGGCCGTCCCAAGTGATCAGTGGGAATTTCAACAGGTTTCTTGAGGCGAAATCTTAACAGAATGTTAATGAAGAGGCCCATCGATTTTTATCCAATCTTCAGTCAATGATTTTTTTTGGGGGGTGGGGAGAATGTTTCTTCTTTTCTTTTTCTATAGGAAAAAAATGTAACCAAACAGTTCAGTATTCTTCATGTGTACAGTTTATTGGCATGTCAGCTATGTTCTATATGTTGTTCAACTGTCCTCCTTCTCTGCTATCCTTCCGTGATCAAAATGAAGACCTTCTTAGTCATAGGACAAGCAATGTAACTTAATATGAATGAAGTATAAAATGCTCTTCTTGTTATGACCCTCAAAGCATAGTTAATATGAAGTATATCTGTGTTTATCTTAAGGAAAGGAAACGTATGAAAAGTTGAAGGAACAAGTTCATCCTCCTTCCTTCCACTATGCCTTGACTATGCCTAATAGCATTTTTCAGATGTGGTTCCATGTTGTTCTCTTTGAGCATAGGAGAGATCATAGTATATATAATGCTTAAAATTTGTGTTACATAATGTATAGACTTATATGAACTTTTAGATTTTCTAGCTACTGATTTTTTTTTCGTTTAAAGGTAATGTAGGCTTATTGGGAACTATTTGGGAATGAAAAAAGTAAAAAAAAGAAAATTAGCATTGAAATGATAACTTTTCATATTCTGTTTGAGATGTTAGTGATCCATGTATGTTTTCAACATGGTTGAAACTCTGTTTCATATGTTGACCTTCCAAAGGACATATGTAACTAAGAAAGTCTGGATTTCGTATCAAAAGTCCTCAAAAAACATTACTCAAGGCATTTGGGGAAAAGATGCTAATCTCTGTCTCAGCACACCTCCACTTCAGCAGGGCAGAAATAGCTTTTCTTATAGAAATTCTTGGCTCAAGGTTCCAATCACATAAATTGGTTTGTCATTTGAGTTTGTAGCATGTGTCTGAATAGAATAATAATAGCTATTTTTTAAAAGTTCATTAAGTAGAAAATATGTTGCTTGGTCTTGGGAACTGTGCTAAAACAGATAGAATAGTGGATGGAATCATTATAAAGCCAACCTCTACCCTAGTCTAAGGCATTTCTCATTTAACAAAAATCCTACAGAGTGTCCCAGCCTGGGGTCCAATCTGAATGCAGAAGCACACGTAACCCTTTCAGAGATAAATCCCCAACTCTTGAGTTTTTATTCAGACCCATCTCTCTCGGTGAGTGCGTATCTATAAGCAGTTATGTAAGAGATACATGGGTTAAAGATATCTAAATACATAAATATCGGAAATATATCCAGTGTAATGTTCCTGCTTCCCTACACGAAGCATGATTTCATGTGAAATCCCTGGCCTGTCAACATGCAGCCAGGTGCCCCTTTGGCTGTGTCACCAGATCTTGTGATGGAAATGGTCACGACTTTTTGAAACTGTACCCTTCCCAATCTCTGGAGAATGTGGCAGAAATTCCTTCCTCAGGTGTGAGAGCTGACTATTGGAGCGTCGTGACTTGTACTTCTTTGGTGGTGGTCAGTTTTGGTTGACTTAGGTTTTTGTTTTGTTCTACTTTTCTTTCATTATAGTGATATCCACTTAGTTTTTCTTTATCACTATCCTTGATCTTAGCCAAAGACACAGAAGTGATTAGTTTCTTTTTTGTTGTTGATTCTTTCCTTCAGAATTTTTTGAGACCTCTTCGAATTTGGTAAGCTTATTTGAAGCATTTTTCAAGAATGTTGGAAATGTTATTTCAAGGAAAAACTTTTCTTCTTTCATCACATTGTCATTCTTTTGTTTGTTTGTTTGTTTTTGTGGGGGGCATCATTGCCCTGGTGGGAGTAGGAAGCTCAGCCTTGCTCCAGGAGAGCTGTTGCTGGGTTTGAACTGCCAACCCTGTGGGCTGCAGTCCCACACACAACCACTATGCCACCAGGGCTCAGACCCACATTATCATGTGTATATTTCTCTGATTTGTTTCCCAGAACAAGCAATATGTGTAGATACATTTGTTATCTTATTGTTTCTATAATTCTCTCTCTCTCTCTCTCTCTCTCAATATTGTCATCTCCTTTTTCTTTTAATCTTCAGAAGGGCTTTCTTAAGTTCTCTGTTTTCCTTACGATGTTGCTCATCTCTTCACATGTATCATTACACGCATTTTCTCATGATTGCTATACAAGACATTTTATTATAGAAATGATTTTCATACATTCATGTGCAGATGCAAAATCATTCCTCAGACTAGCAAAAAATTGTTAATGAACTATAATCCCCACTCCTCTTTTTACATCCTTATTTCTCATCATATCTAATCTGTGTATGCCAATTTAAAATATTTTCATAATACATATTTTTAAATTAATGAAATGTCATAAATGCTACTTCCACATGGCCTTATATCTAATTTAATTGTATCTCTAGACTGTTCCACAATTTGACCAGTTTCTTACTGTTGAAATTCATATTATGGTTTTCTTTCATATTTTGCTATTAGATAAACTGTTAACTGCTATAATAAGTATTATCAGCATAATTTAGACACCTTGTCATGAGAGACCAGCCCCTAGTGAAGGACATCCTGCAAGAGGAGCAGTGTAAAACAGGAAGGGCTCCAAGAGGATGGGTTGACACTCTGACTGCAATGAATGACTCAAGTGTAAGAGCCACCGTGGGGAAGCCAAGCAGGGTTTCGTTCTGCTGCACACACGGTCACTGTGAGTCACACGTGACTTGGTGCTGCTTGACAACAACAACATTATCAGCGCCATTGTCTTGCAAAGGTGCCGCTGTGTTCCCTAAGGATAAAATCTTATTTTCCTTTTTTTTTTTTTTTGTCTCAGCCTATTCACTTCATCTTGGTGTCTGTTCTCCTGTCAGAAAGATTTGTCTTCTTGAATCCTCGAGAATGCCCATTTCTAAAACTGAAAAAGAAACATCACAGATTTCATCAGTCATGATTTTAAAAGGGTTTTTACCTATTCAATATCTATAAATAAAAATCTCATTTGTGGGGTTGGTGCAGGATATTATAAAACTGATAGGTTGGCGTTCATTTTGATGAATTTGGTCCCAGTTTTGAGTTGGTGTTAGCCAAGACCCAGGGCATGCCTTTCTAGCTGATCTCACTAGTTCTGGGATGGGTTTCCATAGGACTCTTTCCTGGGAACTTCACACCAGCAGCCAACATCAGATACACACAAGTTTCATCTGGCACTATGCTGTTGGCTTCACAGGGTGACTTTTGGCACTTTGAAGCACATTGGCTTCACAGGGTGACTTTTGGCACTTTGAAGCACAAAGACTACACACACTCCTGAAGTCTCTGAAATATATGGGTACCCAAAGTATTTCTATTGACCTATAGTATTTTGGCTACCGGGTGGTTCACCATTCCCTAGGATGCAATGCAGTGTGTGTCAAGGAGTAGCCGTCAGGACTGCCTAGTGAATTGCTCTCTGCGAGTTGATGAACTCGCTATGGATGTGTGATATAGGTGGAGGTAAGAATGGAAGTGGGTTCCTCTTTCTCTTAAAAAATCACAACTTCAGAATAGGAAAATGGTGGCCTAGCATCCTGGTTCTTTGTCTCAGACCTTAAGTTTCAGCCCAGGGAGCAGGAAGTGCAGGAGGGATTGAAAAAGTCACCTACAAACCTTTGGACAAGTGGCTTGGGAACAGAAGTTGACCCTCAGTGGTAGTTTTCACCCCAGCTTGATTGCCACTGTTACTCTTAGAAGCGCATTTTATTTCACCCCTGGTTTCCAGTGTCAAGTTGAGTGTTATTTTTTTCTATCTTCAGAAAGAAGTTTGTGGCATCCTGGGAGAGAGAGTCCATGTGTTCTGGCCATGTGCTACTCAACACAGCTGAGTCTGATTTATTTATGTCAATTAATGACTGGGTCATAGCTCACTACAGAAAATAAAGTGTTCTCAGTAGCCTGACACATCTACTCATAAACATAGGAAGGACCTATAATGAATGAGACTCAGTGCTGAGCCTTATACCCTGAGTGTTAGAGGATCTGACTTTAATAAGCTTATTGATTTGAGCATGCATTATCCAAAGAAGACATGGAAAATTGTCTAAAGAATGAATATCTAGTCTTTAAAAACTTGCTTCATGGTTCATATCATAAATTATGAATCACTTATGCACTATAGATTAAGCATATATTACCTTGTTAACCAGATCCACATACATTCTCATTGCCATCATCAATTTCAACTTATAGCAACCCTATAAGACAGAGTAGAACTGTTCCCAGTGGATTTCTGAAACTGTAACTTTTTATGGGAGTAGAGCCTTATTGCCGTCAAGTCAATACTGACTCATCTTAGAAGAAAGGGTAAAACTATCTCTGTGAGTTTCTGAGACTGTGAAGAGTTGTGGGAGTAGAAAACCTTGCATCTTTCCCACAGAGCAGCTGGTGGTTTTGAACTGCTGACCCTGTGGTAAGCAGCTCAACACACACCCCAGTATCCATTCAGTATCCATCCTGCAAATGAATTAGTGGTAAAATAGGTAGTTTTTAAATTAGTATCCATTTGGGACCTTATGTTTTTCTTCTGTTTCAACCTTTATGAAAAGAAATCATAAATTTCACCTTCTGAATGATCTTGAGGTAAACAATTGTCATATTGGTTTATGTGCATATTGCGGTAATCCCCTAAATCAATTAGAAATCATTAAGAACACAATTCTACACTCTAATTTAGAGTAATTGCTATTATTTATGCTTATACCTAGGCATGGATTTTAAAGGTTTCTTCTGACTGGTTTCCCTGTTAAGTATTTGCAACCTGGCTGCTGCTTCCAGTCTTCATGCTGCTCTACCTTTTCTTAGTTTCAATCTCTAATTCTAGGTGATTTCCTCACATTTTCCTTCCAAAATTATGTGTGTGTGTCACTCTCACTCTGTCTCTTTCTTTCTCTCTCTGCCAGGTTTGAGCTATTTAATTTTTTATGCTGACATTTTTCTTAATACCATTTCGGTGAATACCCATCCTAGAGTCTATAATTAATTTAAAAGACATCCCTTTTTTTCCTACTTCCCCCACCCCTCCCGACCACATATTTTCATGCTCTGGTCATGTACACTCATTCATGTAGTCATGCGCACGTTCATTTAAAGTTTTCTATGCTCCAATCTGTTGTGTTACTGGAACAAGGAGAAGAACACAAGCAGCCATGCTCACCTGAGCACATCCATTGTCCTTAGTTCCTGGGGTGTGACTCGGAATCAGCCAGGGTTATTTTCTCTCACTCAAAACCATCGTGCATCCTTCCACACTGTATAACTCATCTGGTGAGTTCTGTTTTTCACCCAGCAGCTTCTCTTCTGTGGAACTTCCATCCCTGGGGATCCCCCATGCCCCGGGGGTGTGGAGTCATCCCTGTGGCATGGTTTCAAGTTTATCCCGACAGGCACCAATTAATCTTGGCGTGACGTAAATGGCAGTGCCTATATTGATGGGTTCAAACATAGGAACCTTGATGAGGATGGGGTCAGACCGAGCAGTGTTTCACTGGGTTGTGTAAATTGGAAAGGACCTGACAGCACCTGCGAACAACAGTAGCACGTTCCCAGTGACCACACCAGTTCCTGCTGTCTCCTGACCGCCCTCTTAAAGACAGCCCACTCTCTTTCCATGAACAAGATACTTCCCTTTCCTCCTCTTGACTATATATATAATTGAATTTGTTTTTTCCACTTGGATTTTATCAGGGGTTTCTTTGGTCACAAAGAAGATTTTATAAATTCTACAACATTATTTTTTCAATTCGTTCAATAACTTGACTTACATAACATAGAAAAAAACCTTCTTGAGGTAAAATCTCCCTCTTTCTTAAGACCAGTTCAAATCTTTACCCATATGAAACACTCAGTGAAAGAAGAAACTTCTTATTTCTCCTGGAAATCCTTTTGTTTGAAGACTGGGATCAGATACCTTCTTATTGTCTACAAAATTTAGTAATTCTTAAATTGGTGTCCATTTCAATGAATACAGCTTGCTGATGCTTCTGTTTTTCTTCTATTTCTCTCTTTATATTATGAAAAGAAACAGTAGCCTCACTTTTTAAGTGGCCTTAAGGCAAATAACGCCTATTGCATGTCATGGATACATATACACACGTCTCTAAAGGAGTGTGAGATTTGGGCCTGGAAAACCTCCAGGAAAAGATTTACAAAGATTGTGGGCTGGTCCACAACATGCACTTTGGTATGTGTCTGCTGTGTGTGTGCGTGTACATAATATACCTGTGAGTCTATGGCTATAGGCGCACAAATGTGTGTATACATTTTGTTTCCAGTGGAGCATTGGAATTAAGATTTTAAACTTGATTCTGTGAAACTCAACCAGCAAATGGGGGTCAAAAGGTTAACCCCAAAGGAGACCTTTATCTACTCCTTATTCACATCCCCTAATAGTGAATCTCTGGAGAAGCGTTAGCTCATCAATTGAAAAATATATGATTAAATGCTTTCCATTTGCAGCTATGGTGAACCACATTTTTTTTCTCATGTAAGCTTTAACAGCATTAAGTTAAAAAAAATACACAACACAGCATAGCATTAAACAGGAGAGAATAATTGAATATCTCTTAATAAATCATTCTTCACGGAAAGAGTGATTTCAGTTTTGTTTAAGATCAATTTTCATTTTTGAAGAGTGGATTTGGGTAATGAAGGAACATTTGTATATGAACAAAAGGAAAAGTTCATTTACATACCTTTTTCTTTATATATATTTGTTAACACAATGTGGGAAGTGTTCCTGTGTGCGACTGGTAATATTAAAGCCACAAGTCAAAAAACAAAACCAAAAAAAAAAAAAAAAGAAGTTTAAGATTTTTGTAATTCTATTTGGGAATCTGTAGCCTTCTCTGCTGGTACAGGTTATAATTTTAACACTTCGTTATTGTAACTTATTGCATTTAATAAACTAACAATTGGGACCAGCTTCAAATCTCAAGCAGCCATTTAGCAGATGGTTCATTTCATGAAGGAGAAATGTAGACTGTCTCTGCTCTGGCTGTGCGTTGGGGGGGAATAAATAGGAAGGGAAAGTGAGGTATAATCAGTTGGCTGAAATATTATTGTAATATTTTGTTTGGTCGGTAATATGAAGATACTATGTTCACATGAATTGATCAGTTTGCAGAAAGAATGAGTTCTAAAACAAATGAATATACCCTCTATGGAGTATACCAGAGAACAATTTGGGCCTGAAATTTTACATGTTATTCATGTAAAATATGACAATTTGGCGTCTTACACAATCCCTTTGCCATCTCACCATCTACACAGTCGAACCCATCACTTACAGAGCTTCCCTGCTGTCCATCTGGTTTTTCACTTCTTGGCTTTTGCATCTGTTCACATCTGTCCCTTTCACCTCTGCAGCGAGTGGTTTTTCATTTATACAGACTCAGCTCGGTAGTTAGCCTCTCCCCAAGTCTCCTGAGAGTTTCAAACACATCCCCACTGCCCTCAAGTACCTGCTGACTCCTCGAGATGCTTCGAAGCAAAGGAGCACTGTCCCCCACAGCATTTCCAAGGCCGTGCATCTCATCGTTCTCCCCAGGAGTAGATGGCGGGTTTGAGTCACCAACTTAGTGTTTGATTCTTTGTTCAAAAAGCTAACCCGCAGTGCCACCAGTAACTTTGGCACGTCATCAGTAACTCTTTGGTGCTGGTTCTTCCAATGATTCTTTAAAATGTAGGCGTTGTGTTCACCTGGCATATTTTGTTTGTTTGATCCTCGAGCAGACTGACTTTCCATCCTCTCAGCTACCGACAAGGAAGCCTGATTATCCTGCCCCGTCTTACATCTTTGTCTTCACACCTCATAATCTAATTTCACATTTTTCTTTCAGAATGTTGTTTGTAGAAGTTTTCTTCAGGGTCTGAGTAGAACCAGTTAAAGCTCTTCTTGTTGAGTCAGAGGATTTGTTCAGTGAATCTGTTGGCTGGGTTTTCCTCAAATCATCCTCTCTGGAGTTTGCTTCTTCTCTCCCTGCACCTGATGTCCCTGGCGTTCAATAGGAAGTGTCCAACACACACAATGGATACCCCTGAAGGCCTATACCATGTGCCTGGCAATGGAGCAGACTCTAGAGCTGTAGCCACAAGCCAAGAAGGCACGTTCTCTTCCCTCATGGAGCGTTCATGGTGATGACAAAGTAAGCAGCTGAACAAGAAAATGTAAGTGGTCGGTTTCATGGTAGCCTTTTGAGGAAGCGTGAAGCTGGGTGGCAGGAAAGAGCCCGATGGGAGGACAGGGTGTCCAAGTAAGTTGAAAGAATCATCCTTCCTCAAGAGAGATCAAAGCAAAGGCTAATTACTAATATGATCTGCATTTTTTTATTTTTGGTTTTTAAATAAAAGCCCCTGCTTGATTCCTAATATTAAAAAAAAGCAAGTGTTAAAGAGCCAACGGAATGAAAATAGCCAAGTAAATCTCAGGCTCCTGGGACCTGCTAATTACATGCAATCAGTGCCAAAGTCATAACCCAACACTAATGAATTAGCAAATTGTATTTTCATTAAGTTCTTACTCACTTATACACTAATTAAGGGATCACAAATAACTGCCTGTTGTTTATTTCAACATACATATTTTATGAGCCTAGGCAAATACATACTTAGTGAATAAACACTTATTCCTGTGACTTAGGTGAAGGTTGGTCTGCAGAGCAGATAGATAGCAGGTTGACACTCAGCACTTCATACCCAGCTTGATCCCACTCATCCATTGCTATCCGGTCCACTCCCTTACCCCATGCCTGCCCTGCATGCACCTTGCCTGACCCTCCTTTGCTTCTCCTCTGACTTTGTCCTTTAATCCAAAGCTGCCGTTTTGATCTTACATAGCTGACTGTATGCTTTCACAGGAAGAGAGTCCCATCGTCCTTCCTATTCTCTTGCGGGGGTGAGCTCCAGTAGCCATCTCCTGCATCAGGTGCCCTGGATGCATCTCCGGTGCCATGGCTTCCCCTAGCAAAGCAGCTAAGAAGGGTATTTTGTCCATGCTCACGGCACTAACAGATCATGGTTTCATGTACTTCTACAGAAAGAATTAAGGGTCTTGAGCCCTTTGAATAAGAACTGACTCCACAGTCGTGGGTTGGTACTCCCCGGGGTACAGTGGTTAAGCTCCTGGCTACTGGTCCAATGGTTAGCGGTTCATTCCCACCCTCTGGTGCAGCTCCCATAAAGATTGAAGCCAAGGTCTTATGGAGCAGCCCTAAGGCGTCTCATGGGGTTGGTATGAAACAGAATCTATTGGGTGGTACTCAACAAAAATATAACTGGGAGCATAGAAGGTGGAGGCGGGATAAGGGGATATGGAGGTCTTATTTATAGTTGTTCTGGTGGCGTTAGTGTGGCAGTTGAAGAAAATGCATGTGGAGAGAGAAGGCGGAAAAACTCCTACAACATCCACAGATTCACTTGTTGATCTAAGCAATGTGTACTGAGCACCTCCTCGTCACTGGTTCCAATGGCTCCCGCTGCCTTCTTCTGTTGTACTTGGGCTCATTACCCTTTCATTGTTTACCCTTTAAAAAGATTGTTAATCTTTCAAAATAAATACAGTCATCTGGTTGAGTCAAAAAGACTGCAACAATATGGTGGTAGTTGTGGCAAAACCTCAGGTGGAGAGGGTTTGGGGAGTGGGACGGAAGGACAGGTGGGGCTAGAGGGTCTTTAAACAGCAAGCTTCAAAGTTCACACAAAACCCGTTAGGTTTCTGGAGTGGGTTATACATTGCTTCTTTGCTTTGCACACAGAGAATCCACATCAAAGCACACTGTGGGATCCAAGTGGGGTTTTATGAAGGTCATGGCAAGTTTCAGGGGCTACAACCACATGGAAAAGAGCACTCACACCTGCAGAACTTGGGGAGAATCCCAGGAGTCCAGAAGCCCAAGAACCCTAGGGGCTAAGAGCAGGTGGGCCCTGAGATCGTTGGCCCCAAGTAGGTCTGGGAAAATTGCATGTGTGCCTGCGTGGGGGAGGTCAGCTCTCACACTCCCCCTGCCTCCGGCCAGGAGCAGGGTAAAAGCGTGAGGCCTTCCCACAGCCAGGATATTTCAATCCCTCTGACTGGGGAGACATGGGTATCAGTGGCCTTCATTGGCTGAGTTAAGCCCACCTGAGTGGTGCCATGAGCCTTGGCCTAGTTTGGGTGCCCAGGTGTACCTCCCATCTGCCCAGGGGCTTGAGTATGAGCGTGCTCAGTTTGGAATCATCATTAGTATCTAACGGCTGCCTGATTTCTATCCAACCTCATCCATGGGGAGCTTTGTAGGCATGGGAGAGACTGCCCCCCCCCCCCCGCACCTCGTCCCTAAGCTAGCTCTCCTACTGATCCCAGCTAAGGTAGGTCTTCATGATTTCATGATCGTAGGTTGTTGTATTGTTGTGTATGGTCAGGTTGATTTCATCTCACTGTAACCATCTAGGACAGAGAAGAGCTTCCCATTGAGTTTCCTGGGTGGTCAACTTTACTGCATCAGATGACTAGGTCTTTGCCCATGGAGTGGATGTTGGGATGGTGAACTAGGACCTCTGATTTTTCTCCAATAGCCGAGTGTATAACCATTGTGCCACCAGGGCTCCTAGATTATAGATTCCCCATGACCATGGAGGTGATTCTAACGCAGAGCGACTTTGCATAGGGTTACCAAAACTGTCCATTTTACAGGAGCAGACGTTCCTGACTTTCTCCACAGACGCGTCCAGTGGATTTGACTACTGACTTTCCCAGTAGTAGTCAGTGTCTATGCTTACTCAACAGCTCCCTCAGGGATCCTTGATGATAACCAAAGACTATTCAATCGATATCTATTGAGTTTCATTGTCTTAGGTATTTCATTCAACAAGTACATGTTGAGCGTCTCAGTATGTTAGGCCTTGTTTCAGACACTGGGGATACAGCTAGGGCATGTAAATCTTTGCCTTAGTGATTCTTGGGTTATTGACTAAGATGAAATCTATTTTAAAAATAAATATCTTCAACTATCGCTGAGATTTAAACATCTGAACAATGATATTCTTAGTCTTAGGAAAATGTTCATGCATTTATTCCCCAATCCGTCAATTAAGCTTTCTGCCCCCGCCCCACTGCCCACCCTCCCGACTGAAAGACGGTGGTTTTTAGAAGAAGATGATTTAAGAAAGGAAAAGCTCTTTAAATCCCTGTAAAATTTAAATATGTGGCTTTAAATATGTTTTTTAGGGAGCTGAAAGGTCAGATTGAGTGGCAGTTGTGGTCCTCCATTGTCCCTATCCCTTGGGCCCCCCAGTAAATGTTCAATAAAGTGATTGATTGCAAAATTTTAATCACAACAAGTATGTGGCCTCAGTGTTCCAACCTAACTGGGCGGGGTGCTTCTAAATTTTATTTTTAATAGTTGAATGCAACAAGGCAAAATTCTTGCTCTATTTGGCTTCAGATAGCTTTGATGATCAGCATCTGTTAGTGGCAGCATTTACAAATTCTGAAAAACTTTCATCACATCTATTATGTTCTCTAGCTCCTGCTGGGACTTGCTGCTTAAAGGAAAGTGGGAACAATGTCGCTGGTATTATTCTGATAATTAACATCTGTGAAGGACAAGCTTCTGCATACATTTTTCTCATAATGGAGGGGAGCTACAGAGAAGTGGGATGAGGCATCCTAAGATAATGCTTTAATATTTAAATGTTGTCCTCTCTGGGACCTAGCCTCCAGCCTCCACACATAAAAGTACTCTTCTTTTATTTATTTATTTTTAAATTTATTTTATTCTCCTCACTCCTCCACCCCAAATAAATCCAGATGATTCCAAATACATTTTTGTGAGGAAATAAGAGTCTCTCTCTCTCTCTCTCTCTCTCTCTCTCTCATTCCCTAAACATGAAAACCGTGGATTTAATTCCCTCACAGCTTCTCTAATAATTTCTGTACCAAATGCATTTTACAAAATGCTTCTTGGTATAAATTGTAAAAAGAAGACTTAATCAACACCTGAAAGAATCAGGGAAAACTCTGATTCTGATCAGTCTCCTCTACTGAGACCTGCTCAGCATGTTGAGGCAGCGATGCAGGGTTTCAATCTCACCCATGGACTGGTGGCTGAGGGATGGCATGCTGAATTTCCCATGATTCCTGGGTCACTTCCAGTCCCCTCTTCTAGTGTTGGGAGACCACATGGTTCGATTTTGTTGATCATTTGGAGACACCATGATAACAGGCACAGACAGGAGTCTCGAGGTGACTCCGCCCACGGTGTCTATCTCATCGTTTTCTGTTGTGAATTGCACTTCTGGTTTGGGTACTTTGATGGCGTTGTTCCCAGCAGGCTCCGTCATTCTGGATTAGCTATCACTAGCCCTTATCCCCACTTTTGATACCTGGAACTCATCTTTTCTCTTGTGTAACCTTTTCTTTTCTTTCTCCTCCTCCCCGCCCCCACTGGAACCGACACACCCTTTTAAAAAAATAGTAACTCACAAAGTCTAGGACACAGTGAATTTTAGAACCGATTTAATAAAACCCAAACCAAACTCACTGCTGTCAAGTGGATGCCCACTCATATCAAACCTATGAATGATTATATAGGCTTAACACAGATTTTGTTATTTATAGAGTTCCTTGGTACTGTGAAATCTAATTTGGATCTTGGAAATAGAAAAATATTTAAATCAGTGATGTCACCCTACTAATGGTTAGTAGTATTGAGGGAGAGAGACAAGAAAATGGTTGGCCTCACAAAATGTATGTGATTGCAATAGAAATGAAAATATCAAGGTTCTTGTGACCCCTGCCTGCAACTCTGCCATGTACTCATAATGCATCATGTACTGAATTCATAAGTAGAAAGTTTCTTTTAAAACATTTAAAATGGTGTAAATTGTTTTAAACTATTTGAAATATGTATATACTAGCTCCCAAATCCTTTTTTCTGTGTCCCTACTGTAGTGTAGCAGTTATGAATTGGGCCGCTAACCAAAAAGGTCAGCATGTGATCCACCACCATTTGGTTCACAGGATAATGATGAGTCGCTAGATCTTCTCCTGTAGAGAGGCACAGTCACTGAGCCCACAGGAGCGGGTTCAGCCTGTCCTGCAGGGTCTCTGGGAGTCAAATTCCACTCAATGGCAGTCAGTTCACCTGTACCTCAAGGCACATATTGGTGCACGTTCACCTGCTTGTTGTTCTAACCCCAAAGATGTGGTGCTTTATATTTTTACTAAAGCATGGAATTGTGTGAGTTGATTAAATTTAACCCATGTCAAAGGATCTGGTCAGGCCTCAAGATCCTGGTGTCAGGAAAAAAAGTTTTTAAGCAGCTAAGCCCTCAATGAGATTGTCTGTCAGTGGCTGCAAAAATGAGCTTGAACCAAAGGTTGGAAGAACGGTGAGGCTAGTGAGGGCCAGTAGCGTTTCATTCTGTTGTCTATGGTGTCACTGTGGACTAGAATCCACTGGAAGACTACAGCAGCACATCATCTGAGGGGGCTTCAAAAATGTTCATGGAACATTTCAAAGGAACGGAAAAGTTCATTGAAAATATCCAATAATCTTATGAGCCCCTTAGTTTTAGAGTGAGGTGCCTTTGTATGCATGCAAGGAGGTGTTTTGACGCTGGAGACCCAGAAGGTGAGGCTTTGGTGTGACATAACTAAGCATGTAGATGCCTCTCCTTAATTCTCCTATAAGACTGAGTCATGTTTTTAAGTTATCTAGAAGTTCTTTATAAGATAACATTGTTGTAAAAAGGACAAATTAATGTGTCTTGCAAGAAGGACCACCACAGTGCTAGTTAGAGACAAGGATGATTAGACTTAGACTTTCTTACTTTGATCATGTTGTCAGGTGTGGCAGTCACTGATCTGTGTCAGGTGTGTCAATCACTGATCTGCACTAGGAGTGTAGGGGTGGAGCCTTGCCTGTCAATCTGGAGATGACAAACAAAGCCTCTGTGTGGGCATGGCTTTTTCCTGAGTATTCTGGGAAGTCTTGTGGTATTTCCCAATTGGAGGAGAGAGAGTTGACTCAGTTTCTGGGACGCGGTCTACCGACAAGAAAACATAGCAGCATGATATATAGACCCTGAGCCCTGGACACTGGAGGAGCTGAAGGTGAAGCCACATGGGCTTACTCTGATGGAATGAAACCTCTGGGCTTAGAGAAGCCATGTGGAGATTCCTACCAGTGCTGAGATGCTTCTGCTGCCACTGGATACTGCTGATGGACCCTGAGCCCTGGAAATGAGGAGCCATGGCGAGATCCCTGCCAGCACCAGGATACTTCTACTGATTCTACTGCCGCTGGACACACAAGACTCTGAACCCACTGGTCTGCGATTGTCCTGGTGTCATTGCATGTGCTTCATGAGTTGAAAGGAGATTTTATAAACTGGTATCAGACATATGGGCTAATGTTGGACTTATGACCTTGGACTGGACTGAGTTGGGATGCTTTCTCAATGTTCCATTCCTCTTGTATATAAACCTTTCCCTTATACCCATGTGTGTGTTTATGAATTTTTTTCTCTAGTCTACTGGACTCACACATTAGGAGAGACTAATCTCTGGAGAAGAGCATCATGCTTGGTAAAGTAGAGGGGCTGTGAGGGAAAAGAAGATCCTCCAGGAGATGAATTGACAGCCTGGCTGCAGCAATGGGCTCAAGCATAAGAAGAGTTGTGAGGATGGGGCAGGGTTGGGCACTCTTTTGTTCCGATGCCGGTCAATTTGCTATGGGCTGGAATGGCACCTAACAACGACAACAATATATTTTAATCAAAGGAGAGTTTTCACTATAAAAGATTAAATTATCTTTACTTTGGTGTATTAAGTTATAGTCCTCTTTAAAAATTCACACAAAATATAAATGTTTATTTAAGGAGCCCTGGTAGCATAGTCTGGTAACTGTTCAGACTCACCTGTGTGAGAAAGATGAGGCTGTCTGTCCCCATAAAGATTTACAATGCTGGGCTGAGTTCCAGTGGCCTAGTGGTTGAGTGCGAGACTGCGGCCCGCTGGCTTGGAGGTTCAAATCCAGCAGCAGCTCTCCAGGAGCAAGGCTGGGACTCCCACTCCTGCCGGAGAACAGTGATGCCCAAAAAGAAAAAAAAGATTTACAATGCCCCGGAAGTCCTGTAAAGGATTGCTAAGAGTCACAATTGATTGGATAGCAATGCAATTTTAGTATACACACGTGTGCATGTGTGTGTGTGTGAATGTGCCTTAGAAATAGCTTTTCTAATATAATATGTTTCATTAGTCATTTCTATATGATTTAATATGCAAAGTATCATTGAAGTCTTACCCCAAGAATCTTTATATTTGATTTTATTGCTTACCATTTTCACCCTTTCACAACTATATCTAAAGAAAAGTTCATTCTTAAACTGAAGAATCAAATATATTGTCTCTGTGAGATGATACAATGAAGAAGCTCAAAATCATCAGCCCCAAAGAGGCCGGGGTCCAACTGTGGAATAAATTGTCAATTGCTCATTCATCAAGTTCAGGTTGAAGCTGAAGAAGCTCAAGTCCACAAGAGTCAAATAAGACCTTGAGTACATCCCACCTGAATCTTGAGAAAAATCTCAAGAACACATTTGGCATCTTAAACACTAAATGCCACAGGTGAGTTTTGGGATAGCACTGAGAACATTAGACATGAAGAAAGCAGAGGTCTTTTAAAAAAAAAGGAAAGAAAGGAAAAACCTAAATGATGACACAAGAAGCTCTGCAATGCTCTCTTGAACTTAGAGCAGCTGTAAGCAAATGGAAGAAATGATGAAGTAAAAGAGCTGAACAGAAAGTTTCAAGGGCAGCCCAAGAAGACAAAGTAAAGCATTTTAAGGAAATATGCCAAAATGTGGGGTTAAAAAATTTTAAAAGGGAAGGCCACATTCGGTACGTCTCAAGCTGATAGAACTGAAGAAAACTCCAAGCCTCTATTTGAAATATTGAAGGATTCTTTAGAAAAATGCAAAATAAGGTAGAAAGCATCAAAAGAGGATGAACTGAACACACAGCCACTCACAAGTAGCATATAATCAAAAACAATGGACTGAAAGAACTCCAAGCTGCTCTAAAAATGTTATCAAAACACAAGACTGCAGGGACCCCTGAAGTGGTCAACATGCTAATGAAGCAATGGAAGCACTCACTCTTCCATGCCAGGAATATGGCAGAAAGCTCCTCACGGGGAGAGACCCATAGTTGTACCCAATCCAACGAAAAGAGGACGCAAGAGAATGAATTTTTTAATTTTTTTGAGAATGAATATTTTATTGAACAATGTCATAAATATCACATCCAAGTAAAGTTTTGCCAAAGATCATTCTGCAACAATCCCAGCAGTATACTGACAAGAGTTTGCCAGAATTTCAAGCTGCATTCATAAGATGATGTTGAATGATAAATAGTGTTGCTGATGTTCGATGGGCCTTGACAGAAAATACAGGGAAAATGCTTAGATGCAGATGTTTTTAATATATTTAAATTTTTTATTTTGGATCAGGTGAAATTCACAGAGCAGCTCATTCAATAATCCCTTAAGCCTTCCATTGTCTTGCCTGGCTTAACATTCATTTTTACCCATCTCCTTCATGTTGGATTTGGCCTTCATTTTTTCCCAAGTTAAAGTATGCCCACCAGATAGCCAGAGACATCATCTCCATTCACATTCCTTCTCTCCCCTGGTAGCCATGTCTGTTACTTTTAGTATGAGAAAAAAAAAACCCTGCTTTTTTTTTTTTACTTTTACCTTGTAATAGTTCTATTGACATATCGTATACAATCTAATATATTCATTCACATACAGTTATGTTGTTCAATCCCATTGAGTGGAGTCATTGTTCATGTTACTTTTCTGCAGCATTGTCTATTTTGCCTTTCATTGACAGAGCAATCTTAAATATGCAAATGAAAATATGCAAATCTAACATGCTTGGCAAGGTGGTTTTTTGTGGGGGGCATCACTGCCCTCTGGTGGTCATGGGAGCTACCCAGCCTTGCTCCTGGAGAGCTGCTGCTGGATTTGAACCACCAAGCCCATAGGCCGCAGTCCCGCACTCAAGCACTACGCAACCAGGGCTCAGCCCCGAGTTGACAAGGTTTTTATTTAGTATGCAATGCCAAAAGCAAAAGCAAAGGCACTCAAAAAATTATAGATGACATTGAGAATGGGAATAGCAGAACACTTCATTATACTCATGAGAACCTGTTCACAGATCAAAAAGTAGTAATCTGATCAGAAAGGGGAATACTGTAACATTGAAATTCAGGAAAGGTGTGTGTCAGGAGTTATATCCTTTTACCATGTATATTTAACTGGATTGTTGAGCAAATAACCCAAGAAGCTGGGATATAAGAAAAATAAAAAGGTGGTAGGATTGGAAGAAGACCCATTAACAACCTGGAATATGCAGATGTCATGCCTTACTTCCTGAAAATCAAGAGAACTTGCACAACTTTACGAAGATCAACAACTGCAGCCTTCAGCTCACATAAAAACAAAAATATATATATCAAAATTGGGCCAGTAGACAACATTATGATAAACAGAGAAAAGAGGGAAATTATCAAGGGGTTCATTTTTCTTGGATCTCATATACTTTGGCCATATTATCAAGAGTGACCAATATTTGGAAAAGAGCATTTATGATTAATACAATAGATGGCCAGTGAAAAATAAAAGAGGAAAACCACAGAAGATGATTGACAAAGTGACTGTCACTATAGGGTAAACCAGAAGAACCATTGTGAGGATAGTGCAGGGCTGGGACGTGTTCTCTTTGGTTGTACATAGGAGAGCCATGAGTAGGACCCAACTCAACAGCATCCATCAATAACAACCGTACACTGCCCGTGCAGAATGGGTTTGTCTTTCTGCCTCCTCTTTTCCAAGGTGCTTGTCATTTAATAGTAGACAGCAAAAGAGCCTTGGTGACACAGTAGTTTCGTGATTGCCTAAAGCAGTGGTTCAAACGTACCAGCCTTAAGTGAAAGATGGGGCAGTCTGCTTCTGTAAGAATGACAGCTTTGGAAACCCCCCAGGGCAGTTCTTCTCTAGCCCGTAGGGTTCCCATGGGATGAACTGGACTCAGTGGCAGTGGGTTTGTTTCGGTGTTTAGTGACGCACTGGTTAAGCACTCAGTTACTAACTGAAAGGCAGGCTGTTGGAGCCCTCTGCTGTTCTATTGGTTAAGACCTGGTGATCTGCTCCTACAAAAACAACAGCCTGGGGAATCCTCAGGGCCATTCCCCTCTTTCCCAGAGGATTGTTGGAGTCTGAATTGACTGGAGGGCAATGGGTTGGCTTTGTGCTTAATAGAAACAAATCTGTCTTCTGTTCTTTAGGCGAATTAAGAAAATTATTCTTCTCTTAATCCCATAACATGAACAAAGATAAATCCCCAAGTGGTAAAAATGGACATGAAGGGGAAATATTTGCCAATCATTTGTTAGCTATGAATGCTTTTTGTTAGCACTTATGTCATCATACATCCGCAAATATATGTTTGATCATATCCTGATAAGCAACGCAAACTCTGAATATCTAAGAGTTTTAAAATTCTGCATCCGGAATCTATGTGTTTTTGTTTCTGGTTGTTGTATGCTACACTTCTGGATCATGGGCCTGTCAGCTCTCTGCTGTCATTTCTTTCTGCTTGTCAAGGACAGACGGCCCTGATAGGGCAAAGTGGCCTCATTTTTACCAGCAATAATAATTCCCTGGAATTTTTAATTCTTTTCAATTTTCCATTACACATTTTCATGGAAAGTAGTGTGCTATTTCTATGAAATTCTCACTATTCTTTCCAGCTTAGAACAAGAAAAACAAAACATGATTTAACAACCACATTTACCTTTCCTTCTTCCTTTTTCCCTTTGTTTTTGTCAAATCTCCACCCCACATCCTGGTCTGTCTTTTTTTACTTTATTATTATTAAATTGTTTCCTACCCTAAATCTTCAATTCTGACATGTTTTGGATTTGCTTTAAAGTTTCGTTTGCCATGGACATGATTTATATATTCCTCTTTTCCTTTTTTTTTGTCTTGACCAGCATTTTATATGTTCATTATACAGTATTTTGAATGGGAAAATGACATAATAAATTTTTTCTCTATTCCATTGAATTTTCATCTTCCCCTCATTTGGCAAATGAGTTTAAATGCATTCTTCCCCCTCTTTATTTTTCTCGTTGGATCATAAAAAAATATTTTTTCAAATCTTGAACATAGGTTGCCCTGAGTGTAATCTGGGTGACTGATATCAGTCTCAAACCCAAAGCTATAGAGGAACCATTCTCTCTCTCCTCACTTCTCTCCTTCGTCAAAGCTCAACACCTCCCGGTTTCTTTGAGTGCTAGCCCAGGAAGGTGAGACAGGGACACACATCTGAACACTTACCGTCTATGCTCCCCTCCCTTCTAGGACCCCCCCCCCCCCCCCCGAGACTAGAGCGATTAAGCTTCGGACTTTCCATCCCTGTTCCATCATGGACCCTCTTCTCCTACCCATGAGGGTAGAAAACTCCAAGGTCTTAGCATTAGGGTGAAAGGAAAAATAAATCCCTCTCCACCCCGGTGAAATTCTAGTTGCCAAAACCAGCCCTAAATTTACCCTCTGCTTCTTACCTCTTAAATTCCTCTGATCTGAAGTGTTTCTCTTCTACCTTCGGTCCTGCTTTCCCAATCAGGTCCTTCTCATGAGTCTTTTAAAGGAATCTTTATAATGTGTACAGAAGAGATTCGTGTCAGCATATTCTTATACCTTGTGCCAGGAGGGTTTCTTCAGTGGAGATTACCACAAGGAAAGGATTTCAGAATATTTTCAAGGAAATGAAAGAAGGTGATTGCTCATAGTGTAGACACGAGCTTAGGCAGGCTTGGTGGTTTTTGTCAGAACTTTGTATAGCTAATTGGTGTCATGGATGGGAGTGTTGTCACCACCACCTTTTGGGTTTTCTGCTAGGACCCCAAGCCCTTTGCAGCTGAACAGGGTCAAGAATGACCACAAATTTATATATAGAACAATTAAAGTAGGGATTAGGAGTGGATCATCTGACTGAGAAATGAACATTAAAATAACTTGATTGGTTACTGGGAGGAAATGTGTGACTGAGAAGACTGAGACCAGATTGTGAAGGGCATTGGATTTCCATCTGAGATGTATATGTTTTCTGTGCATTTGGGGAGAAGGCAAAATTTGAACTGAACATTTGTCTAGTAGTTACTATTATAGACACTTGCTAAATAGTGTGAGTCAGTTACTTTATGAAAGCACACTGAATATATAAGTAAAACAAAGTATTAATTTAATAGCTTTGGGCTGCCAGGGCCACATGGCCTATATTGCATTCTAGAGGAGGTTTCATATGCCATGTATAAATGTTTATGTACTTGAGAAGAAGGATGATGGATGAGAACATAGAATTGGCAAACAATAGAAACTTGTGCTCAAAAGCAGGTAGGTGTAAAAAAAATCAAAATATCAGCAAGTCAATTGTAATTCATAATCACCCTATAGGAAAGAATAGAACTACCACTATGGGTTTCTGAGATTGTTAATTCTTTACAAAGTAGAAAGCCTCATCTTGTCTCTGCAGTGAAGCTGGTGGTTTTGAATGGCTAACTACATGGTAACCAGGAGCAACTGTAGTAGAACTTTGCCACAGGGTCCCCCCACTTATCTAGAAAAAGAAACAAACTGAATGGCATTTTCTAAGGCAGGGATGAAGAGCAAGCTTCCCGCTACTATGTTTGAACAACTTTTGTAATGAAAATGCAGCTCAGCACACAACTGGTATAGTCTTAAAAAAAAATCAGAGCAGTTTTTAAAACACTGGTGGAGGCATTGAATGTTGAAAAGAAATGGTACGCATTCACTGAAGGTGTCTGGAAATGTGATGAACAATTTTCAAGGAAGCAAGAGAAATTGTCAGCATACCTTTCGCCATATATGTAAACAAATACTAGGTGGATGAATTAAAAAAAGAAAATCAGAGAATGAAAGTAGAGAAAAAACCAAGTAAATGTTGCTATTAGAAAAGGATATACAGTATTGAGTTTAGTTTAGGAAAGATGGATTCTACAGAGTATTGTAAGCAAGAAGAAAAGAAAATTACCCCCAGAAGGAAATAGTGTTAATAATTTGTCTTATTTCCTTCCAGGCAACACTCTATTCTTATCTTACGTGAGACAGGTTATAGATCATTTGATCTCCAACATAAGGATGCCCTCTGATATGGAAGTTCACACTGGCTGCTGTGGGAAACCAAACCAAACTCAGTGTCCTGGCATAATAGCAAACAGTTGTCACTCATAGCAGCCCTGCACGTCCATGGAAGCGGCTCTGCTCCTGACTGGGTTTCTAGCATCCCATGTCCACAGACTTCATGGCAGAACCTTCCTCAGACGCCAGTGGGGCCTGAGCCACGTCCACCTCCAGCCTCTGTCTTTCTCCAGGGCCAGGGACCTTGGCTGCATCTGCTGTTGGTTTTTTTTTCCCTGCAGACACAGAAAGGGACACTTAGGGCCATTGTGAGCAATGGCAATTTGGGGGCAATTCCAGTCCATCTGCCTCCCCTCCTTCAGGTCCACCTACCTTTCCTTAGTCAGAAAGAAACCACCCAGCCTGACTAAGTCCAGTGGAGGTTGGGAAGTCCAGCTGTATGCCAGGTGCTCAATTGGCAGGACTCTACCACACCAGATTATCGCAATCCCCTTCTCATATCAGCATCATTTTTATCATGTCCAAGGCCGATTAATCTTCAGTGTCCAGACAAGTCTTCACTAGCACAATCGCTGCTTCCTATTGAATCATTAATCTGAGAACCATCTGGCACCACTATGTTCTTTCTTCTCTCTTGTCCTGTTCTATTGTGTAAAAGTCACACTGAGTTGTCGGAACTCACTCCTCTACCACCACCACCACCACAACCATTAAAAATGACATCTTCCTAGGGCTGAGCCCCGGTGGCGTAGTGGCTGTGCGCGGGACTGCGGCCCACTGGGACGGAGGTTCAATTCCAGCAGTGGGGCTGGGCCTCCTACTCCCACCACCAGAGAGCAGTGATGCCCCCCCCAAAAAACAAAAATGACATCTTCCCAACTCTCCACGGTCTGTTCTCACTCGGCTCAGAACTGAGGAGTCTTAACCTGTGTTCATGGTCATGCTGCTTCACGGCAGAAAGACATTCAGCTCCTGTCCCTTCATCATGACCAGCTGCCCAAATCCCTGTGTTACCGTTGTTGTTTCTGAGCGTATGTGGGCTGTTTCAGCTCATTCCTGTGTCCATCCAGCCCGAGAGTCTTTTCCAATGTTGGTATGAGGCCTTAAAGATGTGCTCTCTGATTAAACAATTCCGTGCCTTGGGCTGTGTGGGGTAAAGAGACGTTTACCTGTATGAGAAGATGTTCTTTCTTATGTCAAACATTTGAAAGCAGCCTAGATCTTTTCAATCTGACATGACTTAATGAGAGCATCATGAATTGATGCCATAGGTCACTATGTTTTAATTTTGCAGATGATAATGTGGTGAAAATTTTGATGATGTATAATGCCAAGTTAGAAACAACAACAGCAGCCCCTTGGGTTACAGAGTGATATATTCCAAAATTAAAGCTATGTGAATTACTAACATGTCAAACAATCAACAGTTACATACCAGAGGTGTAAAATATCTATTTTTGTATAGGAAGATTTTGTTGTTGTTGTTTTTAAAATTACCTTTGGTTGTTATTGTCTCACACCTTTATATACGGTTCTTGTATAACTTTTGTAGATAAATATAAGGTTTTTGTTAGATGCTGTGTGAAGTTGGGTTGATTAGGGTAATAAATCCAGTTATATATGATTTATATCAAGAAAGAATTATATATCACAAGCAATTATGTATCATATCCCAGCCCAGTCCACCTCAAGTCCATAATTCCAACAATAGTCCATAAGTCCCTCTTCAACTCATGCAGCCACATGTAATGATGAAGAATGCAGAAAGCTCTCAGGCCGGTATGTGCAGAGGCCTATGGATCCAAGATGAATGGAAACATGGCAGGGTTCTGGCAGTTCTCAGAGGGTCCAGCAAACAGGAAACTCAAGGTAGGGAGTAGGGGGGAGGAGTTCCTTGGGCCTTCCTTATGAGAAGGCTATGTCCACATGACAGGTTGAATACCACCCCTACATTTTTAGATATTGTCGAGTTTACATGGCATTACGGAACTACCACAAGGTGCCATCAAGCCTCTTCTGCCTCCTAGCACACCACAGAAGGAAAGACCTTTGGGTCATTCACCATCCCCACAAGGCTTATGTTTGAGGTCATTGTTGCAGCCATTGTGTCGGTCCAGTCCGTTGATGACACCACCCTGCCCTTCTCCTTTGTGAGCATGATCATATCTTCTGGGGACTGGTCTTGCCTGCACCGTGCCCCTAATTCACTGCCATCTTGTCAGTGCTGACTCACAGCTACTTCATAGGACATGGTGGGACCACCCTGGTGGACTTCAGAGACATCACTATTTATGGGAGTAGTGAACTTCATCTTTCTCCAAACATGCACATACACAAGGGCAAGGGCTGACACGGAACACGTTAGCTCCAGACATCTGTAGCGATAGTGACTCTTCTTCCCAAGAAAATGTTACTGCTTGGTCCACGGCATTTCTAACACCCCATTGCCACTCACTTCACGCCAGAACCCTTTTTTAGAGGTGCGAGGCTTTGGGGCCTATGTGATTCAAATAGCTTCATTCAAATTATTATTTTTTTCAAATTACATGTTTACTGTTTAATAGAAAGGTGTTAATTTGCCTCCAGCTGTGAAAATTAATTGCCAGTTTGCGTCTTTCAATCTTTGCATTTTAATTTAAATGTTATCACACACTACCTAATGTTTCATATCCTGTTGTTATTCCCTGTCCCCTTCCCCCACCCCCCAACCTCACCCCCTAACTGTGGCATTATGGTTACTTTTCAGTATGACTAGCGTCTCTCCATTTACACATGTCTCGCCCAAGTGGAGGTGCCAGACAGGATCGAGCACCCACGAAATGCAAGAGGGGAGGAAGCCTGGAGGAGAGGAGTCAGGCCAGAATGCAGGTCCTGCCCCAAGTGAAGGAGAGAGGGAATGAAAGACCATAGGTGGAAACTCATTTGTGAAAATGGTCCTTCAAACGAGTTATTCCCCAATGTGAGAGATACTGCCCTTAGAGGCCACTGTCAGGGGGTGGGGCAGGCCTACATTTTCTTTCTCCAGGAGGCCTGGAGACACAGTGCTCTGTGGTTGGAAACCACCAGACCCTCCTTGGGAGAACGATGAGGCTATGTACTCCTGTAAAGTGTTACAGGCTCAGAAAACCCCAGACACAGTTCTACCCTGCCCCAGTGGTTCTCTATCAGTTGGAATAGACACAATGATAGAGGAAAAACACTTCATATCCTGGTTTCTATGCTCTAGTACAAATATTTTTAACAGCTAGGGTGAGAGATTGAGTAATTCCCCACCCCCCACTCCTGAAGAAGATGCACCATGTCAAATAAGTTTGGAAACTTATTATTTAAAATTTTTATAATTTATAAAGTTATATATAATGATGAAAGTTTATTATTAATACATAAACAGTATCTTTATGTTAATATACTATGGGATCTAATAGAAATATGTTGTTTATAGCCTTTAATGGTTATAATATAAGTACAACTCATGATATATTCATATAAATTTCAAGTAAGACATTGGTCAATGTTGACATGAAAAAATAATAATGATTTATAAATTATCAAGGGTTCATGAGGGAAGGAGGGTAAGGAAAGGAGGAGAGAGAAAATGAAGGGCAGATAGCATGGGCTCCAGTAGGAACAAAGTATTTTGAAAATGACGATGGCAACAAATGCATACATGTACTTGACCTGATGGATGGGTATAGGGATTGTGATAAGAGCTGTACCAGCCCCCAATAAAATAATTGGAAAAAATAGAATGTTATTCATAAATAAAATATAAACAACTGTTGAAAAACAAAATTAAAGGACATATATTTGTCATTTGCACAGCTACGTGTGAGAGGAAAGGCATGTCGCTGGCTGCACTCTGAGCTTCTAGCCACCAGACCAGGGCTTCAAAGGCGTCAGCCACTTGTCAGCAGAAAGATGACACGGTCTGCTCCCATAAAGACGGAAGTCTCAGGAAGCCCAGGGGGCGGGTGTATTCTGTCCCACGCGGCCATGCTGATGTGGAGAGCTGCATGGGGACAGTGAGTTTGTGGTGGCTCTGTGGGTTAAGCATTGGGCTGGTACCGCCCATGTGATCATGCACGCCCACTCTGCGCCCCCACAGACGTGCAGTCTCCGAAACCTCGATTAACACCCCTACTCTGCCCTACAGGGTAGCCATGAAGATGATGACAGGAGCAGAGAGACCTGACCATCAAATATTTGTTGTACAAATTGAATAGTTTGAACGTTATATTGAAAGCTATTGTGAAATATTGGCGGAAACTTAAGGAGGGTGGAATATGGGCAGATTTGTTTTCTAGGGTGATTATCCTGTCAGGACTGTAGAGGAGAGTTTGGAGGGGTCCATTGGATCCCAGAAGGCCCACTGGGTCCCTACTCTGTAGGCCAGGTAAGGCCTTGAGAGGAGGTGGGACTGATGGCGGCATTGGAAATGGACCAGACACAGCTGCTGGTAGTTATTGTACAAAGTGGGTAAGTGAGACACCAGTGCCAAATACAGTTAGCTCAAGGAAGGCACAGTCTGGGAGTGTTGTTGTCGTTAAGTACCATGGAGTTGGTTCTGACTTCATAGCAACCCTCTGCACAATGGAACGCAGCACTGTCAGTTCTGGGCCATTCTCAAGTTGTCCCTGTATGAGAGCCCATTGTGGCAGCCACTGTGTCGGTCCTTCTCCTTGAAAACCTTCCTCTCCTTCTGTGTCTCACTACTGTGCCTCGGACTACATCTTTCTATTTGACAAGAAGTCAAATATCTACTTCCACTCCCTGTGACTCTAGTGCCATACATCGCCCTCTGCCCTCCCTCAAAAGTCGAGGAAGGACAAATCTTTCCTTCCCTTGTACTGAAAGGTGTCCTTCAGCTATGGGAGGCCCATCGACAGAGGCAGGAAGATAAAAAGAACA
>PVJH01017078.1:0-48337 GCA_004026705.1 Nesogale talazaci
AGACTTCTCACCCGCTAACCTATGATTGTCTTGCATTTGGCATCATTGCATGTGTTTTGTGAGTCTCAAGAGGATTTTATAGACTGGTATTGGATATATGGGCTAATATCAGACTTACGGATGTGATCTGGACTGGGCTGGGATGTCTTCTCAATATTCAAATGCTCTTGTATATAAAACTCTTTCTTACACATATATGAGTGTTTATGAATTTGTTTCACTCGTCTACCTGGACTAGCATAGTGAGCATGGAGAGGACAGTCATTCAACAAATGTGTGAGGTACATAAAGGTCAGTAGTGGATAGAAAAAGCCCTATTGACAAAGTGGAAACACACTGGTAGATTTGGGAGTGCAGACGTATTTATGGACACAGAAAGCCTCGTCCTTCTCCCATTTTTTTGATAGGATATAATAATTTGGGGAGTGAAGTACAGCATAAGTATTAAAAGAGAACAATCTTGAAAAGACAGAGTACTTATTCACAGAAAGAGAAGAGTAAGAAAATGCCAAACCGAGGTTATAGGGACATTTTAAGATGAAAAGGGAAAAGTGAAAAGATACACATTCTCTTTTAAATAGTGTGTTAGTGTGGGTAGACTAGAGAAATAAATCCATAGATATGTAGCTAGGAGAGAGTTTTATATAAAAGGTACATTAAGAGAGCATCCCAACCCAGTCTGGTCCAAGCCCCTAAGTCTGACATTAGCCCATCTGTCCAACGGATCTACAAAGTCCTTCTCAAACTCACAAAACACATGATGCCGACTGCAGGAGGGAAGCCGAATCAGTGAGCGTGTAAGCCTCTCAGCACTGGCAGGGGTCTCCATGTGGCTTCTCCAGCACCCAGGTCTCCATCAGGGTAGGTCCATGTGACTTCTCCTCAGGGAAGTCTCGCAAGAAGTAAGTCTTGCCAGCTGAAGCAAACAACTAATTAAGGTAGCCGCACACTGGTCTGACCATCAGAGAACAAGAGAGCAAAGAACAAGAAAGGCGGGGCTTACCATGCCTTTTATTTCTCTGCCCTTCAGTTAATCTCACGTGTTATTGGCCAGGTTGGCACAATAAACCTTAACTATCACAAGCAGAAGATGAAGTCCTTTTGCAGGGAGCTGAGTAAATTATAATAGGACTAGAAGATCATGGGAGCAGTTTCATCTATATTAAGTTTTCTCAGTTTTACACTATTGGCATTTTGGTTGAAATGTTTTGCCTAAGAATATTTTGCATTACAGGGTGTTTAGCAAGGAGTCCTGTTCAGAAGCTTGACTAGTCAGTCCATGGAGAAAGATGAAGCTTTCTAGGCCTATAAACAATTGTCTCAGAGACCCACAGGGGCAGTTCTACTCATTCCTGTGTTTCAGAATTGGTTTGATGACACTGAGTTTTGTTAGTTGTTTTTGAGAGTGTTGAGTCATATCTCTGACATCACCCATAATAAGCTAGTAGCACCCAGTGCTCCAAATTTTGATGAGCAAAAATGTCTGCACACATACCTAAAGCATGTATGATTGACATATCCAAACCACACGTGACTGAAAGGGTCATTTAGATATAAAGTTATGAGCACTGTCATGTTTGAGACCATTTCGCTTCTAAAATAATGCTAGCAAATACCAACCCTTGTATATATACTGAATGAATGAAAATAATGATTGGAATAGATATTAAACCCCAGATGAGGTTGCATGGGATCTATTTGTAGGGGAACTAACATGACTGACTTTATGCTTTTGGTATTTTTTCCTAAAATGATAGAAAGTCCAGGTGAAGAACAGGCCAAATAGGTCAGGAAAATAGCAACCAAAGAAGGAGACAATTTCAAGAAGGAGGGAGACCAATAGCATTAATGCTTCTATTTTTCTTCCTTCCTTTTCTTTGCTTTATTCCTTCCTCTTTTGTTTCCTTCCTTCATCTCTCTCCACACCGCCGCCCCATTATCTTGATTGCTCTCTTTATTTCTATGAGAAACAATGCAATGTTCTGTGCTTCGTCGGTGCTATACTGCACCCTGGTTGAATTGCCTCTTCCTTGTAACTATTCTGTGTGTGTGTGTGTGTGTGTGTGTGTGTGTGTGTCCAATTGTCTTCAGATGGGCTTTGGGGCTCCACTTCAATTCCCCTACTCCACCTCAATATGATTATTTGTTCCAGATCTTATGATGCCTGACACCCAATCCCATTGACACCTCATGATCACACAGGCTGGTGTGTTTCTTCCACATAGGTTTTCTTGCTTCTCAGCTAGATGGCTGCTTTTTTAACTTCAAGTCTTTAAGACCCCAGATGTTCTATCTTTTGATAGCCAGACAACATGTACCACATTTGTTTAAGCACCCATTTTGTTTTCAGCGATCGTGTTGGGAAGGTGAGTATCAAACAGTGCCAGGGTAGCATATGTACAAGAGTCCTCAATACAATTGAGTAATGGCTTGTCATAAGATTTGTAAGAGCCCCCCCACCAAAAATGATTAATTTTGAAAACGAGAGCACAAAGTGTTCTTGTGTTTAAGAAGGCTTTGAGTAGAGACTCAGAGTCTGTTATCTTAATACTTAACATATAAATATATGTACATTGACCCTCTATCTTTTCATTATAAATTAATATATTTACATCTATAAATGCCTATAACTATACTTCTATAGTTTTTGCCTCCTACTCCTTTCCTCTATTTCCTTTCACCATCCTCCTGTCCCACTACCATGCCCACTCTCCATTTGGCACTCAGTATTTCCACTCATATACATTGTACTTGATCAAACCCCACCATCTCCTTACCATCAATTTTAGATCTCTTGTTGTTCCCTTATCCCTGAGTTTGTTCCCTCCCTGCTCTTTCTCCCCACCCCCTTCTCTCCCATGTCCCTCTGGAACTGCCAGTCCCATTGTTTCCTCCTTAAGGTTGTTTGTCCTGCCTATCTCATATAGATAGGCACGGTTGAAAGAAAAACTGATGACCAGTTATGAGTGCCTTCCAATCTGGTCTGTTGAGATGTCAAACCTTGTCCCTTCAGTCAGAAGTCTATTTTCAGGATTCCTAAGGGACTTGGTTATTTTATTCCCCTTTCTGTCCTGTAGCACTCCCTTTGTAGTTCACCCCCACTGGGCGTGGGGCACACCGGGCACATATTCCACACAGTGTCTAGTGCAGTGCCCTGTAGTGCTATGGGTCAATGAGAGAACATCATGTCTCATGGTAGGGCTAGCCCTATGGTCCTCTCTGTGTATTGGATGCTCCAAGGGGAGCATGTTATCTCCAGGGCTTGGTGGGTCATGATGATGAGGCCTTCTCTTTCTCTCTGGATCCATGCAAGAAAAAATCCTTAACATCTTCAAACTTTCCTCCATTTATAATGATGCTACCTATTGATTCGGTTGTGAGGATTTTGGTTTTCTTTACATTTCTTTACATCCATACTGAAGGCAACAATCCTTGATCTTCATCTGCAAGTTCTTCAAATCCTCACTTTCAGCAAGCAAAGTGTGTCATCTGTATATCTTATTTTTAATAAGTCTTCCTTCAATCCTGATGTCACATTCTTCTTCATATAATCCAGCTTCTCTGATAATTTGCTCAGCATATAGATTGAACAAGTATGGTGAGTATATTTTGTTGAGCAAGTACATACTCAGCAAATAATATGTGTCCAAAAGTATTTGTTTAATTAATTTATATTTTAAAGAACAAAATTAGGGCTGATCCCCAGTGGCATAGTGGTTGAGTGCGGGACTGTCGCCCACTGGCTTGGCGGTTCAAATCCAGCAGCAACTCTCCAGAAGCCAGGGTGGGCTCCCACTCCCACCAGAGGGCAGTGATGCCCCCCAAAAAATTTTTTTAAAAAAAGAACAAAATTGGCCTACATTAAAATTATAAAGTAATGAGAATTGCTATTAAAATATTTTGATTTTAAGGGAATTACTCGGGTTTTCATAAAATTATTTTTCCTGTATATGAATTTTTACTAATATGTCTTCTTTTGAAATTTAATCCAATGTTCATATCTTTCATTTAATATGACATTTCTACTCCCACCAGGGTAGTGATGTGAAGAAAAAAAAGACATTAAAGAAATCAAGAAAGCCTTGAATAAAATGACAAATTCTGGGGGAATAAAGAGAAATAATAATTTTCCCATTAATAAGTATGACATTTCCATTTTGTATATTTATGGCATTTGTTGTATCACTCTTTTTTGTATCATTCTATTTTTAATTTGCAAGTTTAGATATTATGTTTATATATTTTGGGGGGGCATCACTGCCTCTGGTGGTCATGGATGCTATCCAGTGCTGCTCCTGAGAAGCCGCCGCTGGATTTGAACCAGCAAGCCCGTGGGCCACAGTCCCGCACTCAACCACTTACGCCACCGGGGCTCAGCCCTAGATATTATGTTTTGGTTTTTTTTTTTGTGGGCATCACTGCCTCTGGTGGTCGTGGGCGCTACCCAGCCGCCGCTGGATTAGAACCGCCAAGCCCGCGGGCTGCAGTTCCACACTCAACCACTTACGCCACCGGGGCTCAGCCCGATATTATGTTTATTATGTTACAACTGGTTGGTTAAATTTTCCATGAGGTATCTAATGGTGCTATTATGGTTTTTGTGACCCAAACAACTATATTTTCCATAGGTGTGATTAATCTGGTCAGATATCTATGAGTTACCTAATCAATCATTTTACTTGTATTCCTACAACTTATTCATTAAAATAACAAAGTATCATTTTCTTTTAAACTCCCTTAACTCTTGTGACATTACTTTCCTCAGAGGATAATAATTACTTATATAAATGTCTTAATATCTCTTGAATTAGAGTGAATGAATTAATTAGAGGGATTGAATTAATCCCACTTGCTTGCTCCAATCAGTATATATATAAAATGTGTCTAAAATTAGTTGATGAGTAAATCAATGAATGAACTAGTATACTATAAATGTCAGTATACTATTCTCTATTTTCCTATTCTGCAATAATGGGACAATTGTTTGACCTCAGGGGATTATAACATGTAGGGTGATTTATGGTAAGTATTACAAAGGGGAATAATACAGGTTACAAAATTGGCCATTGCATTTTTCCCAAAGAAATGGAGACTCATGTATTGCTGTTTATTTCAGTCCCCCCCTTTTTTATAGTTACAGAGTTAAATCTATGCATGAATAAAATTCATATTCTGACCAGAGCTTTGAGTAAGTTAATTTTTCCATTGTGCAAAATGTCTAATGATGTGATATTAGATGGCTCATGACAGGAAAAATGTTGAATAGTTGAACATGTTGAATAGAAAAAATCATACTGTTAAAGATGCAAATGTTACAAAGATATAATGACATTTGGTTCTAGCGACTATAGAAAAGGTAAATATTTGAATATGAAATCTTAGGTTTATCTTCTACATTTGTGAAAAATTATTTACTTTTGCTGCTGTCATACCATTACTTATACAGTAAATTAGATAACTAAGCCAAAAAGACAAACCCACTGCCATCAGGCTGATTCCAACTCCTGTACTAAAATGTCTATTCTCAGCCTCTGAATGTAAAGCAGCCCTGTACTGATCAAAAGATAGTAAGTCAGGTTGCACCTATAAATTAGCAACCACAAGACAATAAGCGACTTATGCAATACATGTTTGTAATATTCTTGTCATTCCATAGATCCAGATTTTCTGCATGATCTGGTCTGTGCTAAACTGCAACTCTGCCTCAAGCTGACTAGCTATCATATCCACACTAGGTTCATATTGGTTGTCTGGGGGTTTGTGTTGTGTGTTGCATATGTGTGTGATAGTTTGCACACAATCGTGCTCCAATAAAAACACAAAACGCCTACATGAAATGGGAAAATAAGGACTAAGAGCTATTAGCGTAAAATGACCTCGTGTCCATTTTTAAGAAGTAAATCCAGTAAAGTGCTCCTTTCCATGCTTACTGTGGATTAGGCCCTATATTATTCCTAGAATACATAAAGATAGTAAGACACAGTTCACGGGTCTAACGAAGACTGCAGTCTCAATATGGAGCAGACATGAATAAGCCAATTAATATACAAAACCCGAAAATTGTCCAAAGTGATACCACTTTTTGTGGTATACATAGATAAAAAACAAAACTATAGGAGTGCCAAAATAATAATAGTCCTTACCAAAATTACAATAGGAGGAACTGAACCTTGCAGAATGAATAGGGTTTTGATACTTTATAAAGTTGTAAAATAGAACAGGAGAACAGGCTCTGTGAGATGCTCAGAGAATAAACAGCCGAAGGTTAAGGGTGCCAATTAAACGGGGCTGAGTTGGTAATTGTTCCATGATACTGACTGTAGATTCTATCTTGTTGGTGACAGAGAGCTGAAAGAGTCTAAACAGGGAGCGGAAAAGATCATCCTGGAAGCATTGTATTGAATTGTCTGACAAGATGAAAAGTAAGAACGTCAGACAAGGATGTGTGAACTCCTTAAAGGCCAAGATCGCCTCGTCACTTCGTTTTGCGTCCTCGATGTTTAGAATTCTGCCTGCCACAGAGTATGTTTTCAAGAAACACGAAGCAACATCATCATTATGGCTTCAACAACTCAGTGGGTGAATACTGCAATCAAGCCTATTGTCACTACAAGACATTCCGACAAGTAAGTGGAATTGGGTGTGCAGCTGAGACTTTTACTCCTCCCACGTTAGCATGGCTCCTCAGCTGAGTTCATGTTCAAGTACATGTCTAAGCGTCTTTATTTTCACGTAGATTTATAGCAAGACTGGGGAAAATAATGGTAAATGAAAACTGATAAGGGCAAGGAAATATTTTAAGAGTTCATATGCAGAATTTTAGAAATAATAATGCAGAAACACATAACACACACACACACACACACAAAGAGACGGAAACTTTGGAGGTGCTAACTGTTCTGTAGACAGATAAGAAAACTACCTTTAGAAATTTCCAAAAATAAATAGGGAGAAAGCATTTGCAAAATATTTGGCAGAGCCCCGTCTCCCCCATGTACACGATAGCAGTGAGTGAGTAATAAAACCTCAGCCTGGCGAACAAAAACAAAACAAAAAACAAAACAAAAAATATTTGGCAGAACAAATGCAGATGTTCCTTTTGAAGATAATGGCTGGCCACCAGCATGGGTTCGCCTTCCTGGGTTTTCAATTTTGCCTTACATTTGGGGGTTAATCTCAGGTAAAATGTTTAGTCTCTTCATGTCCCCCATTTTCTCACTCATAAACTGAAATTCATAATGCAACAGGTAGTATTTAAAATACTTGCAAATGACTTCTTGGCACCTAATAAGAAATCAATAAATGACAGCTATTTTTAAAAGTATTGTCTATTTTTTTTTTGGCATCACTGCCTCTGGTGGTCGTGGGTGCTGCCCAGTGCTGCTTCTGAGGGCCGCCGCAGGATTTGAACCACCAAGCCCATGGGCCGCAGAGTCGCACTCAACCACTTACGCCACCAGGGCTCAACCCTAAAAGTATTGTCTATAATGTGGCAATGACTGTTTATATCCTTTTATATATATGTATATACATAGTCTCCACATTTAAAAATTTATGATAGAATCTCAAGGTTCCACTATATAGATGATGACATCAAATAAGTATAGTGTCTTCTAATTTTTATTGCAACTAGTTTGGCCATGAGACTAGGAACTGGCCAATAAAATGAAAGAAGTGCTATTTGAAAATTTATGAGATCCTTCCTTAAAAGACAACTAAATATTCATCATAATCTCAAAATTATGAAATTATTTTAGCGGTCCTGGTGATGAGAAAACAATGTTGTTACTGTTAACAACCATCAAGTTAATTTTGATTATGTAATCCATGGGGGCAGAGTAGAACTGCTTATAGCATTTTCAAGATGGTGACCTTTCCAAATACTCTCCAGGACTGTTTCCTGAGGCGCCTCTGCAAAGGTTTGAACTGATAACTTTTTAACTAGTAGTTGTCCTAGTTGTGTTATTTGTAAAGAACACAAAAATCTATCAACAGAATGGAAAAACAAATTGAGATATAATATGGTAAGTCAAAAAGTATTGCTCAAAATTCTAGAAGCCCTTATTAAACATAAATACAAAAAATATAAAACTCTTGTTTCTCCATGAAGGTCTATACCAAAGATTTCTGAAAGCATTATTTCCATACGTGGGGGTACCCCCTCAAAAAATACCGGAAAAAAGCACCCCTGGGTGAAGCTTTCATAGTATGCATTTTCCCCACTCGATTCTGAGTCAGCACCCACTGGCTTTGCCTGGAAAGGTTCTCTCTGGACACAGTGAATTTTTTCATAAAAGCAGTTGCCAGGCTGAGCCCTGGTGGCGTAGTGGTTGTGCGCAGGACTGCGGCCCACTGGGATGGAGGTTCAATTCCGGCTCCCAGGAGCAAAGGCTGGGCCTCCTACTCCCACCACTGAGGGCAGTGATGCCTTAAAAAAAAAGCAGTTGCCCTAGAACCTCATTTTGTGATGGCCAATTTAAGGGAACAACGTGAAGCTGTGAAATTTTGTTTCTTACTCAGGAAAAATGTTGTAGAAACTCTTGTGATGTTGAACCATAGCTTACAAGGGCAGTGCTACCGGAAAAACTCAAGTAGTTTTCTTGTTTCAGAAAAGGTGGAATGTTGATGGATGGCAAACCTTGTCTGGATATCTATCAACCTCCCTAAGGGACGAAGATGTTGACAAAATTCGTGCACTTGTGCTTGAAGACTGATAGACTATTGAAGAAATTGGAAATTATGTGGACTATCTTGGAGCTCAGTTTAGTGAATTTTAATAGAAGATTTGGGAATGAGAAGGATTGCTGCGAAATTTGTGCCTTGGGTTTTGACTGAATAGAAAAAACAAACAAACATCAACTGGAAATATGCTGTGCTTTGAAAGAACAGCTCCAAAGTGACCCAGACTCTTTTTCCCTAAAGTCATTACTGGTGACAAGACATGCAGCTATTCTTACAACACTGAAGGCAAACATCAATCAAGGCAGTGGGAGGCGCCATCATCGCCTCACCCCCCAAAAACTCGTCAAGTGGAATAAAAAATCAAGACGATGTTTGCTGTTTTGTTTTGTTTGTTTTGAATGTGAGGAAAAGAGCAGATATGGAGTTTGTCCCACCAGGTCAGACTGTTAATCAAACTTTTTATTTCGAGGTTCTGAAAAAATTGCATAACAGCGTGTGACAAAAAAGGGCCTGATTTGTGGCAGAAGAGGGACTTGTTCTGCATGGTATTCTCGTTTCAGAGAATTCTCATTTGAAAACCAGCAGCAGCTCTGCAGGACAAGGACGGGGCTATCTGCTCCTGTAAACAATTGCAGGCGGTGAGTTTGGTGTGCTGTTGTGCGAGGCAGAGGGCTCTAGGGAAGCAGTGCATCTCCATTGATGCACTGTGTTTGTTGGGGTTTCTAGAAACAAAATCAATGGCACTCATAGATGTACATAAGAAAAAGTTTACATCAAGAAAGACATTTCTATGAAGGAGGTAGCCGAGCACATTTCCACTTGAAATTCAGGGACACGGATGCTAGCTAGAGGCCTTTCCAGATTCATGCAGCTGCCAGTGGATGACACAGGGAAGCCAAGCAGGACGTTGGGAGATCACAGACTGGGAGGGGGCAATGCAGAGTTGCATGGCTCCAAGTTTGGCAGGGACATGGCAGGGCACTGACACTTCCCAGGGTCTGAAGACCACGATGGGTCACTGGTCCCAGAACCCAGAAGCAGGATCCAAGTTAGGAAGAAGGAGAGGGGCAAGGAAGAAAGCTCAGTTCTCCATAGGGTCACTTATACATAAGCCACACCCCCAAGTAGACATGTTTAGACTCCACTTCTGTCTTCTTATAGGTGCCAGGTTGGTCCCAAACCTAACCATCACAGGCATAAACCACTGCCATCACGTTAATGCTGACTCATCTCGACCGGTAGGGCTGGGTAGACTCGTCCCTGGGAGTTTCCAAGACTGTAACTGTTTTCAAGAACAGAAAGCCTCATCCTTCTCCAGAATCACATGAATATACACATATAAAAGGTTCCGTCAAGAAAAGAGCTCACCCCGTTGTGGAAGCAGCTAAATCCAGTATCATTTCAAATAGGTGAGTTAAATGTAAAGCTGCAGGCTTCTCCTGACTCATGCAGCTTTAGGGACTGATGAACCAAGGATCAGCTGGAACACCACAGGCTACAGAGGCGGCTGACTTCAAGGCCAGAAGGTCAGAGGCAGGCTGCTGGTGGCTCCTGGGATCAAGAGGCACTATGGCATCTCATGGATTTCAGTCTAAAGAGCTGGAGGGCGATGAGGCAGATGCAGGATCCAGACCCGGGGAAAAAAGCAAGCAAGCTTTCCGACAACATTCTTAGATAGGGGCTGAGCCCCAGTGGCGTAGTGGTTGAGTGCGGGACTGCGGCCCACTGGCTTGGGGGTTCAAATCCAGCAGTAGCTCTCCAGGAGCAAGGCTGGGCCTCCCACTCCCACCAGAGGGCAGTGATTGTCCCCCCTCCAAAAAAAAAACAACATTCTTAGATCAAAAATAGGTCAACCTTCGAAGATATTTCCTCTCAATTCTATCAGGGCTGTGACCCGAGTAAGGGGGTTGCACTCCACCCTAAACTTACAAATGCTGGGCTGCTTACAGCTGATGCCATTATGGAATTTATGACATGTGTTAGGTCACTTAATGGGGATCACGAGACCTCGACTGTCAAACCTCTTTACATTGACTCAAAACCTAACTATCACACTCTTCTACAAAGGGCATTTCAAAAGTTTGTGGGGGGAAACATGAGATGAAAATAGAACTTTCCCACAAACTTTTTCAACTTGGCACCTATTTATGCAATGGAATACTATTCAGCAACGAAACTTAATTAACATACATATACATATGCCTAGTAGAAGAATCGCAGCCAAAATAAGATGAACAGGATATTAAAAATTAGTCAAAACAATATTGCTTAGAATTGGCAATTTAAAGAAAAGCAAGGCAATGATGACTTTCAGACAGAATATCATTCTCTTGAGGTTTAAAAAGAGACTTCCTCTAGGGGGCATTGTGTAATCACAACAGATGGTTTCTGAAATTCTTTTGATTCTGTTTGCGCTCTTACAGTGAAAGTTAGATGTTTCTTAATTTTTAAAACCATACATTGTCCTATAGGTTTTTCTGTATAACATCACACTTCACAATTTTATAGATACATAAAGAAATGATGGGCCTTTGGCCTCTCCTTCCTTCCTCCACACCTCTATGCCATTCCTTCTGCCATCCTGCTGCCCAAACATAGACATCGCTACCTCAGACTATGAAAGCAAGGACCACAGCCTAGGAATCTCATAGCAGTGAACTGGAAGGTGAATGGATTCCTGAGAACTTTGTAGGACAGAGCTATCACGGCTGTTACTGCAACTTTTATCTCTGGATTTCAGTAACATGAGAAAGAAACTAAGTTTACCCTTTTTTATTTGTCACTTGTATTTTTTTTTGTCCCTTAAAAATCATTTTATTGGGGGCTCGCACAACTCATCACAATCCACATACACCTCCACTGTGTCAAGCACATTTGTATATTTGTTGCCATCATCATTCTCAAAACATTTCCTTTCTACTTGAGCCCTATGTATCAGCTCATTTTCCCCTCCCTCCCCCCCCCCCGCCTCATGAACCCTTGATAATTTATAAATTTTTATTTTGTCAAGTCTTACACTGTCCGATGCCTCCCTTACTTATGTTAATTTGGAAGTTTCTGTTACTTGTAGCCAACTACTTATCAATATAAAAGCAGACTGATCTCATTAATGATAAACACACACTAGCAGTTAATTTTAAGTAGAAGCAATCCAAAAAGCTCATTAACATAAGAGTGTTTGAGCATAGCAATAATCAGATATGTGAAAATTAAAAAAGATTATACTTTTATGCATCAGACTCGCAAAAGTCTTAAAAGAATAGCTTCAGTAATGTTGCATATTTCAGGAAATCCTTTCTGTCAGATATTAATGAAAATTGCTATTAATTTTTGGAAAGTATAATAGCAACATCTATTAAATGCTTTGCAGTTAGAGCCAGCAAACCAACATGAATCTATGCTATTGAGATAGCAGTGATATGAATCAAGAGTCTATAACCAAAAGTACTTATCAAAGCATAGTAGAGGCAAAACCCTGGAAACAACCTGTTAAATTCTTCAGTAATGGAATGTTTAGATAAATTATGGCACATTTATAAGATACTATGCAGCTGTTTTGTGTTTTTTTCATTGGTTATATCTATTATCTTGGCCTATTGTTTATGATATGGTATGTTTGGTGGGGAAAGTAAATTGCATGTTACTATATAATCAGTCAACCAACTTTGAGTATGCACACCTGTATATAGACTTGTATGAACATGGTTGTTAACATAGGCTACCTGGTGTGAGCGGAGCTGAAGATGGTCACAGTGGCAAGGGGGTTTACATTTGTCTTTGGATGATTAAGTATGAAGCATTTTGCTTTTGTAAATTTTATAAAAGTATTTAAAGGAAAATGGACTTTTCCATTTTCAACCGGATAACCCAAGAATACAAAATAATATCTTTCAAGGCCAGGTAAGTATCTTTCTTGCCAAACATTTCACCCCTGTCACTGAAGCAAACTGTACAGACCTGTATAAAATAATGAACACGATAATTTGAGAAAATAATGCGCCGTATCCAGTAAAGTTTCACAATTAGCATTTCAGTAATAATTATATTTACAGTTGAACGACACTCATCCAGAATGGCATTTACCGTGATGCCCGGAATTATCATGGAAAGGAAAACAAGAATTCAATACAGGGAAAGCAGCAGCTCTTCTTCCTCTGTGCGTGGGGTGGGGTGGGGTGGGGTGGTGTTTGACGAGCGAGGTGTAATCCATTTGTCCCAATTCAAACTTATTATCTTCTGATGCTGTTGAAACGCCTGCTGCCATCGAGCCATGAACAATTCCTAGCGAGACACCTGACTCACGTTTGCCGCTCCCTCTTGCTTCCGCCTTCCAGAACACGGCTGGTTGCTACGAAAGCCGCTCAAGTGCACCTCTGGAAGGGTTCTGCCTTTGCCTTCCCGGTGGCCTCGCGGCACTTTGCCAGGACTGCGCGGACCGCCCTGGAGCCACCGCTGCCGAAGAAGCCCACCCTCCTTTGCCTGGCCTTCGCGGCCGGCCGTCCACTGGGCTCCCGGAGCTTCCAGCCTCCTCCTTCCCCCAGATCCGTCCACTCACGCCCCAAGGCGTTACTCAGCCGGGGAACTCCGCTCCGCTCCGCCCAGCAGGAGGCGCTCGGCGGCAGGAAGTGCCTGGAGCCGAAAGGGGCGGAGCCATCAGGGGCGGGGCTTTCTTCGGGCCAATGGAGAAGCAGAGTACCAGGTCAGAGGTCACCCGTCGGTGGGCCCGCTTCTTCTCTGGCGAGGGATGGTGGCGGGCAGTTTTACCTCAGGTACGTCCCTGAGAGGGTGGTGGAAGAGGGCAAGGGAGCGCTTTCGGACGTCAAGGCAAAGAAGAGCTCTTGAAGGCCCCAAAGGTGGCAGCTCCGAAGTTTCTGGAAAACAGACTGGTTTGACGGGCCCGCTGGGGCGAGACCAGACCCCAGGTTGTTTCGTCGAAGACGGGAAGCCCAAGTGCCGCCCGTGGGGCCGTGGCCGCCCGCGCGCGTGGCGGGTGACGTCAGTGGGAGGGGGAGGGGGAGGGAGGGTGGCCTCCCCTTGCCTTTGGCGGGGCACACGCCCATTTCAAAACAAAACAAAACAAAACACATTCACCGCCTGGAACGGCCTCTGACCCGCAGTAACCCCGCCGAAGGTTCCCGAGAGGGTGATTCAGGGAGGAGCGCGTGGAGCACGGCGCTGGGGCAGAGTCTGCGGCCGGCCGCCTCGCACCCGCCCGGGGCGAAGCCGGGAGCGTACGTGTGGCCAGGCCTCATTGTTGTGTCCCATAAACAGCTTTAGAAGCAGGTAAGACCAACGAAAGCCCCCACAAAACCCAACTAGGAAAGATCGCAGTTCACCATTTTATCATCCTTTTTTTAATCATTTATCGGGGGCTCGTACATTTTGATCCAGGGTCACAGTCAAGAAATAGGTAAACTTCAAACAGTATAGCAAAACTAAGGCAAGACAGTAAGGGTTAAAATGTTTATTTCTTTGACCAAAAGCAATATAGAAGCATCTCGCTTACACTCAAATTCCCAAAGATACTTTAAGTGATTGATCAAAATAATAGGAATTTTTCCCCTTTTTAAAATCACTTATTGGGGGCTCATACAACTCTTACCACGATCAGTACATACGTCAAAGGTATGCAGAACACATTTCCACATTTGTTGCCATCATCGTTCTTGAAACATCCTTCTTCTACTTAGCCCCCGCATCAGCTCCCCATATTTCCCCTCCTGCCCCCTTCCCTCATGAACCCTTAATAATTTACATATTGTCAATACTTTGTCATGTCGTACACTGTCTGATGAATTGACTGATAGACTGGACTTAAAATATATAAAATAATTTTGCTAAATTCTAATTTCTCTGATTCTCAAATCATTGTGAAATATTCTGGAATTAAGTCAGCAGTATAAATTTTACTTAATAGCTTCAGTAGATAGAGTTACCAATAAGTGACCTAAGAACATTTATCATAGTTGCTTTATTTCAAATAAGTTAACCTCTTAAAGGGATTTTGACTTCAGCCTTTTTATAACTAAGAGATTGGAAACAATTTCCCAAATCCTATTCTACCATTTCAGCATAGGATTCTGCTCATAATTATGTAATTTCAAAAAACATCGTTCCCTAAGGAAATCTACCAATCTTGTGAACTCTAGCTTCTTTTGGCTGAACTTCACAATTTGGCCAGACTTAACAATTTATATTAAATATATTTAAGCTAACAAATTAAATGTATAGATTAAACAAAATGAGAAAATCCATGAACATTTTTTATGTCACGGTACCTGACATTCTAAGAGCCCTGGAGGCGTAGGGGTCACAACATGGGCTGCAATCTGCCAAGTCCTGCATTTCAAAAGCACCAGCCATTCTGGAGAAAATTAGGATCCCTGAAACTCACAGGGTTTCCCTATAGGAAACAATTGTCTTATAGGGTCGCTGTGAGTAGGAATCAATTCTATGGCAATGAGTTTTGGGTTTATTTCAGGTAAAATTAAAGTAAATGTTATTTGTATAGCTAATTTTTGAAATTATTTTGGGGGGGCTTATACAGCTCTTATCACAATCCATCCATCTAGCCATTGTGTCAAACACATTTGTACATTTTTTGCCATTATCATTCTCAAAACATTTGCTTTCTACTTGAGCCCTTGGTATCAGGTCCTCATTTTTTCCTCTTTCTCTTACTCCCCGCTCCCTCATGTACCCTTGATAATTTATAAATTATTATTTTGTCTTATCTTACACTGTCCAATGTCTGCCTTCACCCACTTTTCTGTTGTCCATTCACCAGGGAAAGTTGTATGTATTATCAATGCTATACTGCACCCTGACTGGCTTGTCTCTTTATAACCCTTCTATAAGGGGATGCCCAATTGTCTACAGTTGGACTTTGGTCTCCAATGCATAGTCCCCTTCATTCTCATTCATAGGGTTTTTCTGTTCTGGGTCTTTGATACCTGATCCCGTTGACACCTCTTGATCCCAGACTGGTGTGCTTCTTCCATGTGGGCTTTGTTGCTTCTAAGCTAGATGGCTTCTTGTTTATATTTAAACCTAAATGTGTATAGCTAATTTTTATCATCCAGAATATGTATTTTTTAATTTAAAAAAGTGAATCAACCCTTTTGGGTTAAAGGAGATTTTATGTGCCTATTTTTACTATTTGACCAATATTTAATTTTAATTTTTAAAATTTTCCAGTTGAAGTTTATACTGCTTTCAAAGAAAGAAGATGTTTTCGCCACTCAAATATCACGCAATAGACTACATATATGAGGTATTATTAGCTCACTACCAATTTACTAAGAATACGATGACATTGAATTGTTAACTGAAAAAAGTATACTACTAAGTGATATATGTATATTTAGTGGGATCTCATTTCCTGTCACATGCACATTCATGTTTTAGCCTAACGTACAAGAAAATTATTGAAAAGGCATTAAAAATAGCTAAAAACAACAGTCAACTAAGACTAATGATTTCTGGGCTATTACTTTATTAAGGACCCTAACTTACTCAGTTATATAGTCCTGTGTTATTTGATATTTTATCTCAGTTTTTTAATTTCACAGAATGTAGTTAGAAAAAGACTTTCTAGAGATGATTTATTACTTCGAACTCCTTCCTGTTTGTTTCAAGATGAAAATCATTCAGGAGTTACTAATGATAAATTTAGGAAGACGGCAAGAGGTGGGTTCTTTCATTTCTCCAAAAATTTTTTTAAAGTTATTTCATAGCACATAAATTATTAGGAAAATAAGGCTTTCCACCTTAACTTACTTACATTTATTTATATCAGAGTTTAGGGTGTAAATTAGTGTTTTTATTATAAAATTTAGGTGAAAAACTTGTACTAGTTTTGAGTTGAATAAACAAAAGATATGTATATTATAAAGTTAAAATATTCTATCATTGTAACCATTTGTTGCATTATAATTATAAAGTCTTAAAATATTCTAACATTGTAACCATTTGTTGCATTATAATTACAAAGGCTTAAAATATTCTAACATTGTAACCATTTGTTGCATTATAATTATAAAGTCTTGAAATATTCTAACATTGTAACCATTTGTTGCATAGCTTCCTGTAAGGGCTGTATAGAGCCCTGGCGGTGTAGTGATTATGCGCTGGTCTACAGCCCCATGGTTTGCAGTTCAAAACCCCCAGCAGCTCAGCAGGAGCAAGATTGGACTCTCTCCTCCCGTGAACAGTTGCAGCCTTAGTAACACATAGGGAGTTTCTATGAGTCAGCAGTGACCCAATAGCAGTGCTAGTTTAGAGTGTCGGGACTGTATTTAAGTTGCAGTGATGCACTGGATTTATGTGGAAAATACCATAGTTTAAGTCATGAACTGAGGAAAGAGAGAAATCTTCTTAGAGCAGTGAGATAATTAGCCATTAATATGTATTATGTACCAGGCACTGAGGATATAACTCCTAATTAGGCAGCAAAATAGTTTCTGTCTGTGTTAGTCTGGGTAGACTAGAGAAACAAATTCGTAAGCATGCATATGTGTATAAGAAAGAGGTTTATATACAAGAGCAACTGTACATTGAGAAAACAGCCCAGTCCAGTTAAGGTCATCAGTCCAATATTAGCCTATCTGCCCGATACTAATCTGTAAGTCCTTGTCAGACTTAATGAAACACATGCAATGACACCAGGACAATCACAGGCCATTCAGGGCAGAGTCTTGTGTATCCAGTGACGGTTGAAGCATCTCAGTGCTGGCAGGGATCTCCCTGTGGCTCCTCCAGTTTCCAGGACTCAGGGTCTGTGGCAATCATGTGCTTATGTTAATTTTATGACGGAAATGTAGAGGTGGAGTCTAGCGTGTTAATCTGGAGATAGCCATTGAGTAGCCTATGAGGCCTCTGTGTGGTCATGGCTTTCTCCTGAGACTTCTGGGAAATTTCACCACCACTGGATGCTGTTGATGAACCCTCAGCCCTGGAAGCGAGGAGCCATGGGGAGACCCCTGCCAGGGCCAGGATTCTGCACCTACTGACCTGTGACTTCATGAGTCGGAAGTTACGGAGACTGTGGCTAGAAGAGCCACATTAAATAATTCACTGCCCAGCATGTGTGATGATCAAAAAAGTAGGCAGAGAAAATTAAGTCATTGTAACTGGAGGATAATAAAAAAAGGGAGAAAAGAGTAGTAAGCAGTTGCTGAATGATAAAATGATTTATAAGTTTTGATAGGAAATTTTACTTATTTTTATTCTGGCTGATGTGAAAGCCATTGGGTGATTTTTAATGGTGTGAAAAATCTGATTTACATTTAAGAGAGATCATGCTGGTTGGCTAGATGATGAAAGGGTTGGGTAATGGGAGGTGAGATTAGAGATAGAAAAATCAGTGAGAATTTAAACTACTAAATGAAGATGACAAAAAGTGATGGCAACTTAGACTAGGTTCATACATAGTAATGAAGATATGAGAAATAGTTAAGATTAGGACTACTTTAGAAGTTCAGCAGTTCTATAAATGATAGAATATTATTTATATTTCTATAAGCAAGACCAGTTAATGTAACTTTCTTGAATTTATGCACCAACCAAACATGAAAGAATTGAGACTTTTCCTAACTTCTGCAGTCTGAAATTGATCAAACTTGTAATCAAGATGTTTTGGCAATTACTGGTGACTGGAATGCAAATGTAGGAAGCCAGAAAAGATTAATAGTTGGAAAATAATGGCTTTGGTGATAGAAATGACACAAAAGATTGGGTAATAGCATTTTGTGAGATCAGTGTCTTCTTCCTTGCAAATAGCATTTATGAACAACATAAATGCCATCATCCAACTGAGCCTTGTGAAATGAACTACCCAGGAATCAAATCTATATTTATAAAAAGAGACAATGGAGAAATTTAATATCATCCAGTCAGAACAAGACCAGGGAAGAACTGCAGAACAAATCGTTAATTGCTCAAACGAAAGTTCAAGTTATAGCTGAAAATATTTTAAAAGTACAATTAAGTATTTTCCCCTATTTAGAAACCAATTCAAGAATAAATCTGACACATTGGACACTGAGCCTGAAGACAAGACAAGAAGTGGGATGACATTAAAGATATTATGCACGAGGAAAACAAAGGCTCATCTATAAGAGTGAAAAGAGCAAAAAGACCAAAATGAATGTCAGAAGAGATTCTGAAACTTGAACATAGAGCAGCTAAAATGAAAGACAGAAGTAATGACCTAAAAGGGTTGTACAGAAGCAGCTGAGAAAACAAAGTCACGTGTTAAGAGGTGCAAAGAGCTGAAGTCAAAACAAAACAGAAGGGAAGAACATGCTCATCATTTCCCAAATACATTGGTTCCTGCTCAAGGTCAAATCAAATGAGGACCATTAGGGTAACTCAATGTAGATCATCGCACAAGTCTCCATCAAATTGTTTCTCCCAAAGTCTACACTGAAAAAGCCAGTTTACCATCTTTGCCGTTTCCTCTTATTTTTCACTTTAAGATTAATAACGAGAGCAGCAAGAATTTATTTGGCATTTACCATATGTCAGATACTGTTGTAACAATTCTCATGTCTCATCACACTTCATCTTTACAATAGCACTAATACCACAATACTTAGTCCTAGTTTATAAATAAGAAAACTGAGGTACAAAGAGGTTAGAAATTCAAAACCATGCAGGTAATAAGTATAAGGATTAAAATCTAGAAAGTGGTTCCAGAACCTACTTTTAACCACTAAACTTTTTCTTTTAATGAGGCACAGATTCTGATGTTAAGTCATTTGTTCAGAGTAGCTGAAAAGGTCAACACTGGTGGTGGAAAAAAAAGTTCCTCTTACTCAGTTGGTTATTCGGATTCGAGTTATGACATATAGAAATGGGTTGGAGTTCGGTGTCTTTGACCTCTGGATGCTTACGGTTGTGTGGTGTGCAATGACAGCATGAATTTACTATGGGTGAAAATGAGAAGGGCAAGAAGATTTTTGTTCTAGAAGTGTGCCCAGTGCCACACCGTTGAGTGGGTGGTTGGGAGGGGGCACAAACACGACTGGGTCAAATCCACATGGTTTGTTGGGGCAAAGACCAAGCTTATCTATTCTCTTAAACGGATGCCAATAAGAGCAAAAGTATCCCCGAGGAGAGGACAGACTGATGGAGTATTTGGGGGATCCCTGGGACAGAAATTACGTTCACTGGCATGAAGAAGGGGAAAAGGGCATGCCTGATAGCTTATCTCAAGAAAGCTACTCATGAGTAATAGTTGGCCACTGTCTTAATTATTATAAAAAATGAATGTCATGTGACTTTTAAAAAAAAGTACCATATTTAAATTGATCTCAGACACCAGAAAGCAGATTATTTTGTTTGGACAGTCATAAATTAAAGATTGGCTGTCATTAAATGACCCTGATCAAACTTTAAAATTTTTAATATAAATTTTTGTTCAGCAAGTATTACCATTGCTTTTCTCTAAAATGTGATTGAACCTTTGAGACTAGGTCAGATTGGTAATGTGGAATTTTTCACAAAGATGAATGTCATCTTAAATCCAAAAGATTGATTTTATATTTAGACATATCTGATTATATGAATATATTTGAATACTGGGAAGTCTCTACACTGCCTCATGGAACAAAGCAAGATGCATCTATTTCAATTTGTATTCATGAGCCTGTTTAAATGCAAGGGTTGAAGATAAGGTAGCAATGGAGAATTTGTCTTTTTGCTCTTAAATGTCATCATCTAATTAAAATTCCCCATCTAAAATACTCTTTTAATTAACAAAAGCATTTTCATATGATTTGTGTATGATAGCAAATAAAAAATACTTAATACTTTTACATTTTATAGGGAATTGTTAAGGTTAGATGCTTTTAAAGTCAGCATGATGAAATAGCAAGTGGAACTTTGCATTTAAATTCTTAACACATTGCTGCTGTATCCTGAGTTTATCCTGTCTTATTTCTTCCCCAGCCCTTCACATTGATTTGGTTGCTTGATTTTTAACTTTTTGATTTCAAAATATCTGGTCTTTCATGTGTTGTTTATGATATATCTTTAAAATAGCTATTCAAAACCACTTAAAATTGTTGAACTTCTGTATATCTGATTTGTCCTTTTAGCAATTAATTGGAAAGAATAAAGTAGAGGCACAGATGTGTAAATTATGTGTTTATAAGGCCTAAGAGATTTAAAAAGAACAGATTAAAAAGAAACAAGATGCTCCTATAGGAGTCAAGCTATACCTATATAAAAATTTAAATAATAATATGATTATAAGATGTCATTATTAAGTATCAGAATGAGGGTTACATCATGACCTGTCAAGAGGAGTATATTAAAATGAACTACAATGGCTAAGAAAGGCTTTATGAGTGCCACAAGAGCTGGTGAAAACACACATCTGGGATGTGAGTGCTGTTTGCTGTTGGAGGGCATCACTGCCCTCTGTTGGGAGTAGGAGGCCCTGCCTTGCTCCTGGAGAGCTGCTGCTGGATTTGAACCACCATCCCAGTGGGCCGCAGTCCCACACACAACCATTACGCCACTGGGGCTCAGCCCATGAGTACTGTTTGCATAAGCAAAAGAGACTATAAAATGAGAATGATAGGTTTTTTTTTTTGGGGGGGGGAGCATCACTGCTCTCTGGTGGTGGGAGTAGGAGGCCCAGCCCCACTGCTGGACTTGAACCTCCATCCCAGTGGGCCACAGTCCCGCGCACAACCACTACGCCACCGGGGCTCAGCCCTAGAATGATAGGTTTAAAGTGATATTATTCTGACTGTAGTTGAGCTTCTTTTAATAGTACTGAAGGATGATCATTTAAATATTTGAAATCAGGTGCTTATATGAAGTGGAAATAAAAATGAAAAGCCTAAAGTTTGTTATTCTGCTTTCTAGTCACGGCTGTTGCAGTTGGGGAAATGAAAGCTAACTCACTCTTGTATCAATGGAAATCAAGTCTCTTTGTGGAAGACTTCCTTGAAAAGTATGTGTTTTTGTTTTGTTTTGTTTTGTTTTTTGGTTTTGGGGCATCACTGCTCTCCGGTGGTGGGAGTAGTTTTTTTGTGTGTGTGTGTGTGTTTGTATGTGTTTTTTGAAAAGTATGTGTTTTTAACCTCAAATTCGTACTTGAAAGAAATAAAGTACCATCTATATTCTGGATACAGAAAAGCTCAATATGCAGTTTCTTCAAGAAATTTTGAAGGCAAGAGAATAGCCTTGAGGAGCAGATATTGATATGAAATATAGAGCACAGAGGCAATTTGGCTATCTATAAAAAAAATCCTTTAAGGGCTGAGCCCCGGTGGCGTAGTGGTTGTGCACGGGACTGCGGCCCACTGGGACGGAGGTTCAATTCCATCAATAGGGCTGGGCCTCCTACTCCCACCACTGGAGAGCAGTGATGCCAAAAAAAAAAAAAAATCCTTTAAAATGTTATATATTTAACCTTATCATTTTTGTTTTTAGGAAATTGATTTTCAGAAAAATATTTGATAAATTCACAAGGTATTCTTTGCATTGTTGCCCATGTTAGCAAAAGAAATTATATCATATTTTCAGGAATAGGGAGTTGATCAGATAAACTATGATTTATCAACACAATAAGATTCTTTTATTACAAATGATGGCTCTACATTGATTGACATGTAGATATGCTCATATTTCATTGATTAGTAGAAAAGAGCAGGTTACAAAATGCTGTGCACATGAGCCTACTTTTCACCATAATTAGAAATTACTGATATAGTTGCATAATATTTGCATTAATCCTTATAGTGATAGGACTATAGTTGATTGACTTGGGGTTTGGGTTTTTTTTTTTTAACTATTGGAATTTAGTAATTTTTATTCCATAAACATATGCTATTTGTTAACTGAAATATTTGAAAATAGGACATACATAAAATCATACAGTATGGGCTGAGCCCCGGTGGCATAGTGGTTGTGCGCGGGACTGTGACCCACTGGGATGGAGGTTCAATTCCAGCTCCATGGAGCAAAGGCTGGGCCTCCTACTCCCACCACCTGAGGGCAGTGATGCCTCCTCCCAAAAAAATCATACAATATAATGTTACAGGAAAACAGTTACAAGAATGCCTACCCAGAATAATTATGAATTTGAGGAAGTTGTACCAAGTTCAGACACAAACTTCCAAACTGAAGTAGAGGAAGCTGATTTATATACCTGTGAAGACTACAGTGAAGCATTTAAGTTAACCAACTGTGTAGAAAACTACCGTGAACTACAGACACAGAGCCAAGGTACACATTTATTATTTTGATTACTCTAGAACTTTAAAAATAATATACGGATTTTCATTTCAATGCTTATTCTATGTATTTGAGTTTCATGTCTGGAAAGTCTTAATTCTATTACAACTTTTAATTGATAGTTTTACTTGTTATAGAATTTTAGGTTGGACATAATATTTTTTCTCAGAATTTCAAGGTTATTGCTCCATTTTATTCTAGTTTCCGGTATTGCTGTTGACAAGTTCAATGTCATCCGGACGTCTAAATTATTTTACAAGATTTCCTTTTTAGCGTAGAAACTTTTACAATATTTTTGCTTCCCCTTTTCTGAAATTTCACAGCAGTGTGCCTTCTTGTGGGCTTAGATTCATCTATTAAGTTGAGCACATAATGTACCCTTTTAATATAGGTACTCATGCACTTCAATTTGACAACTTTTATTGAAATATTTTTTTGATTCCTCATTTTTCTCTTGTTCTGTCTTCCTGATTATTTGATTCTCCTATTGTTCATTTATAGAGGTCTTCTGTAATGTTTTTCAATAACATTTAAATATTTGCTTCATAAAGATGATACACAACTTTATATATAGTCCTAGGGGTATTTTGATTAAGCTATAATTAATTTATTTATCAATTGTTTTTTATTGGTTGTATGTAACATAACACAGCTAATTTTTATATAGTTATTATATATCTACCCAACTTCTTAAACTCTAATATTAATTCTACCACCATATTTTTAGGCAAATAGAATGTGCCTTCTACCTTTGCTTGCTAAGTGCTCCCAGAAGGTATTTTGAAAGCATTGACTAATTTTTTCGTAGCAACATGTAAAACAATATTGGATTAGCTATACAAAAAAGGCATGTCATTACTGGGGGCCTAGGTGCAAGGAGGATGGAAGATGTTTAGAGATTGATCAGGGCAACAAATGTACAAATGTGGTCTGCATACAGTTAACATATGTATTGATCGTGATAGGAGTTGTATCAACCACTAATAAAATAAAATGATTTATTAAAGAAATGGCTAGTTTTCCAAGGGCTCAATAGAAAGTGTTTAGAAAATAATGATGGCAACATATGTACAAATATGCTTGATACAGTTGATGTATGGATTGTTATAAGATTACTATAAGAGCTGTAAGAGCCCCCAATAAAATAATCTTTTACCAGGGCAGTGATGCCACACAAAAAAAATCTTTTAATTAAAAAAAGGCATGTCATTTGGGCAAAAATACAGTAATTAATTCTAATAATTGTAATGCACATTACTATATCATCTTTGAGTAATAGCCATTTCTTTATTCCCTTACAGTATTTATCTTTTTTTATCTTACTATCCTGACTCCCACTACTTTGTTCAGTAAAAACAGTGATATTTGCCGTGCTTGTCTTGTTTCTGACAATAAAGGAACAGCTTCTAGCATGCCTAAAAATTGCTTCTCGGCCTTTTGGCTAGGATCAAATGTCTAGCATGTCTAACACTTGTTAGACATACTTTCATTTGTTTTCTTAATGTTTACAGCATATTTAATGGATGTAGCTTTCAATGTTTATATTTTCAATGGTGAAATGTTAAAAGCATTTGCTCTCGAGGAAGTTTCCTTCTGTGTCTAGTTTGCTAAGAGTTTTAAATCAGGAAGGATTGAAATGTATCTACATTTTAAAAATACGTTAGTTTCCCTATTTAGATATATCAAAAGGCCTTTTACTAAAATCCCATAATTCTATAATTCAAGAGACATCATTTGCTATAGTGATCATGTGAATTATATTATCTGAGGAACATTTTATCTTATACTTAAATTTTCTCAAAAACATGGCTTTTAATGCCTGTGGTCCTTAGTTTTATATGGGTATCTTACAGCTCTCAATCTGACAGCATTAATAATACTTTGAATTTTAAATACACACATGAACATATAATTTCTGACTATTTCCTTTGAGTAAATTCCTGGAGGTGGGGTTACTTAGTTAAGTCCTTTCAGTTACATGTCCACTAATATGTTGGGGAATTCTCTGTTCAACTCCAGCCTGATCATCAGAAAGGACATTACTACTACTATTGTAATCAGTTGTGGCCAGTGTGCTAGGCTCCCCCCAATTGTTTATATTTGTTTTTTAAATTATTGCTATGTATTGGTCATTTGCATTTTTTAATTTTTTAAATTCTTTCTCTCCGTTGTCTATTTCTGTGCTTAATCTTCATATATAAAAATATCAATATCCAAGTTTATTTTATTTTAAACAGTTTAGTCAGTATTTCCCTTTTTAGAGTCCTTTATTGCTTTTAGTCTTAGAAAAATTTTCTTTGTATTAATAAATATTTTATTATTTTATTATTTTTTAATGACCTTGTTTTCCAGATTCTGCATATATTTCAAAGTGTGTAGAACAATAACTTTACTATGTTTTGAAAATTATAATGGCAACAAATGTACAGATGCGTTTGACACAATGAATATATGTATGGATTATGATGAGTTATATGAGCCCCCAATAAAATGATTTTTTAAAATTATTTTCCTAAATCTCTCAGCAGTTGTCTTCATACATTTGTTAGAATAGTCTTACCTTCTCCCACATTAGGTAACTGTGACTAATAATATGATAGCTCAGGCAAGTGGAAGAAATGATGAAGTCAAAGAGCTGAACAGAACATTTTAGAGAGCAGCTCCTGAAGACAAAGTCAAATATGAGAACAAATTGGGCAAAGATGCAGAGAAATCCAAAAAGGAAGAAGCATTCAGCATGTCTTAAATTGAAAGGGTGAAAGCTTTCAGTACAGTATTGAAAGATTCTATGGACAAAATATTGAATGATGAAGGAAACAACTACAGAAAGACCCAAAGGAACTAGTTCACATTCAGCCATTTCGAGAGGTAGCATATGAGCAAGAACCAATGGTCCTGAAGGAAGAAGTTCAAGTTGCATTGAAAACACAAGGCAAAAGCAAGGCTCCCAGAATTGATGGTGTACCATTTGAAATGTTTCAATATCACTGACGAAGCATTGGAAGCACTCACTCTTCTAATGCTCAGAGATGTGGAAGAGAGCTACTTGGTCAATTAACTGAAAGAGATTCATGTTTGTATCCATTCCAAATTATAGTGATCCAACGAATGTGAAAGTTACAGAAAATATTATTGATACCACGTCTAAGTAAAATTTTGCTGAAGATCACTAAACAACAAAATTCAGGCCAGGTTCAAAAGAGATTGTGGAATCAGGGACATATCTTTGCCCATGTCAGATGGAGCTTGCTGAAAGCCAAAAATACCGGAAAGATGTTTTCTTAGGTCTTAATTACTGTGCAAAGGAATTCTGTGGGAAACGGAAAGATTTCTCCCAAGTTGTCTCCCCCAAATATATGCCAAACTTAGCTGCTTACTACATATGGTAAATGACTACAACTTGGAAGTCAAGAAAAAGTAGATCAGGCTATTCTCCTTAAAAGTTATCAGTCATTAGGACAATCAAAGTGTATAGTCTGTCCCACCCTAAGTAGGGCCCACTCTCTTTTGATAGGGATAGTTGATTGTTTCCCTCAAGGAGAGCCAGGGAGGTCAAGCCCACTCAAGGATGACCAAGGTTAAGCCGACATCATGAATATAGGGTCTACCCTTCTTGTCACATGTATATCCCTAGTGCCTCCCCTTCCTATTGTGTGTATATTCTTAGCTTATATCCCCTTCCTGTCACACTTGTGACCATTATGCATCCCCTTCCTATGATGCGTATGCCTGTTGTATAGCCCTTTCCTGTGACATGTGGTTACCTGTGATCACGCCCCTAAATAGTTCTAAGTCTTGGTTAGCAATAAATCGCATCTCTCCTGCACCCTTCATTCCTGCCCTCTCGGCCCATGCTGTGCCGGGACCTGCCAGTTGAGATCATGGCCATCTAGGAGGTGAGCATGCTACCATGAGATGTGTCAGACTTATCTATTATACTCTCTCTTCCATCCTATTTCTCTATGACTTTAATCTTTATATATCTTAACCATACAGTTGCACCTATAGAACCCATGATTAGTTGTGGGGTGCTGGCCTTTCCTCCTGCATTCTACTCTGTGGATCACACAACACACTATGGATATCCTTGAGAAGAATGAGAATTCTAGAATATATGGTTATCCTTTTGTGGATCAAAAGGCAGTTATGCAAACAGAACTAGTTCATACTTCATGGTTTAAAATCAGGAAAAAGAGGGTGAGAGTTAAAAAAAAAGGGAATTTAAAAATAAAGTAAAACCAAGAAAAAGTGTGTTGGGGTTGTATCCTCTTGTTATACTTGTTCAGTTTGTATGCTCAGCAAATACCAGAGGAGTCAGATTGTATGAAAAATGTGGCATCAGGATTGAAGGAAGGCCTATTACCAACTGTGATATGCTGATAAGAAGCACTTATTACTGAACATTGAGGATTGCAGCCTTCAGTATGGATTATGATTCAATGTAAAGAAGACAGAATATTTACACCCAGACCGATAGTGACATCATGATGGAGAAAAGATTAAAAGCTGTCAAAGATTTCATGCTGCTTGAATACACAAGAATCATGGAAGCAGCAATCAAAAGGTCAGAGTCTGCCTTGCATTGGGAAAATATGCTGCACACGGCCTCTTTAAAGAGGTGACAGCAAGGGTCTTATGCTGAAGACTAAGGTGTTCCTGACCTAGGCCATGGCGTTTTCAGTTACCTCATACACATGTGAAAGTTGAACATTATGGTGTTGGCGAAGAACATTGAAAGTGCCATGAAATGCCAAGAGAGCAAAGAGATCTGCCTTGGAAGAAACGCAGCAAGAATTCTCCTTAGATGCCAGCATGGTGAAACTTGGGCTCATCTTCTTTAGACAGTTTATCAGAAGAACTCTTCCTTTCAGAAAGACATCACCTTTGTACAGTGCACGGGCAGCAGAGAAGAGGAAGGCCCTCCACACGAGGCATTGACACGGTGACTGCAGTAATGGGCGCAAACATACGAACTACTTGCAGGGTGGAGCGGCCCCCGCAGTGTTTTATTCTGTTATACACGGTGACTCTTGAGACCAACCCAATTCAGAGTCCAGAGCGCTAACCGTTATACATGAGACCCGTTAATTCGATGCTACCTAACAGCAACAATAATTTAGCCATAGTATGTTCCTACCTACATTAGAATTTCTGTATTTACTAATATGTTGTTGATTTACATCAGTATATCAGTATCATAATTTTAAAATATTTTATATATAATTAGAACAGTATGACAATCATGTCTCACTATGCTTTTCATTATTTCTTCTTTATTTTAAATTTCATTTTTGACAATTTTCTCCAATGTAGAATTCACAAATCATGTTTTTATTTTGTTTTTTTTGTGGGCATCACTGCCCCCTGGTGGGAGTGGGAGGCCCAGTCTTGCTCCTGGAGAGCTGCTATTGGATTTGCACCGCCAACCCTGTGGCCCGCAGTCCCGCACACAACCACTGTGCCCTCGGGGCTGAGCCCTCATGTCATGTATTTCAATAGTTCAATCCCCTTTCACTATTTGTGTCCTATTCTCAACCCTGTTCTTCAAGTTCTACATTTGAATCACTTTCTCAGATTCCAAAACAAGCATTTTGAGAAATTAAAATGATATTGGGACCCTTTGAAATTTTCACCCTAGTTAATCTTTCTAATTTTTTGATCTTTCTAATTAAGATATGGCTTGTCTTGCCTTTTTTTTTTTTAATGATGCACGATAAAATTTTCTGGTTCCTTCATATACTTTCTGTGCACATGTGTTTATTCCTTTGTATTTCATATATTGGTGGCCATTTTGAATGTTTTTCCCTTGTTGATTTTGATTGGGTTTTATAGGTTATCATATAGCTTAGTGAACATCTTCTTTTCATTTCATTATCATTGACTTTCTAGATAGACAAGAATATCTACAAAGAATGCTAAACATCCTCTCCCAATCAGGCACTCCCTTTTTCTGTTTCCTGGTAACAGCTGTTCTACAATAGAGATAAACAGTTTACGCATGTCAGCGAAGCACATATAATAGCTGTTATAAAGTAAGAACTCTAGGGAAGACTATAATCATTCTAAGACTGTAAGTAGCACCCTTGGTGAATAACCCTTTTTATGTAGTTATAAAGTAAGATACTGCCCTCATGTGGTTCTTTGGAGAACAAGTGTGGTTGTAAAGCAAGACTCCTTAACTGACAGGAGGTTACCCGGAGAACTGCCATGAATGCCTAGATGAGGCTCCAAAGTAAGGAAAGATGGCTGAATTTTCTCTGTAGCAAGTGGCATTTTTACTATTAATATGATTTTTTTAGTACTTGCAGGGTAAAATTATAAATGATTTTTTAGCAAATAGATATTCCCTATTTAGATATAAAATTAATCTTCTCACATTTCTTGTTTTATGTCTTTTTTGTTGATTCCCAAATTGTTAAAGGTCTGATAGAATTCACCAAGATTCTAAAGTAAACCAAGCATGACAGGGAGGGGATAGAGAGGAGACATTTATTCCAATAGTTAACTATTAGCAGTAATGTTCTGACTGAGGGAGTCAGAGTTGGTCTTATTTGTAGTCGTCGTAGACCACTTCCATTTCCCACCTGTCAGAGTATCTGGGAGATGCCGTGGGCACCTTCAGAGGTGAAATGATAGGGTCCATGAAAGTCAAATGCTTTTTATTTCTTTATGCTTTCTTTTATTTGCTTCTGGGTTGCTATGAATTGGAGTCAACATGATAGCAGTGAGACTGAGAATTTTTAGTCGTGTTGCCCTAGTCCCTTTGCGATCACAGACACAGACCTCCAATGACTCAATCAATCTTTGTTACTAAAGGAGAAATCAGTAAAACTCTTTCAGGCTATATATCGATATGTCAGTGTATTCAATATTAAAATGTATTGATCTTTTTACCTCTGCTTTGAAACAGCTGATGATTTTAAAATTTGTTTGAAAATCTATGTCAAATGATTAATGATATTACCTAGTCTTCTGTGTATAATTTTAATGTTTATTTTTATTATTCCATTATTTCTTCTTTTCAGATTTTTTTATTGATGAGGAAGAAATAAATTTTGTAAATGAAACGATGTCCTTTAGAAGTCATTTACCAGCTTTGAATAGTCAGTCAAGTAAACTAAAACTGTTTTCAGTAGAGGATCCTCCTTCAGATTTCGAAGAGCAGATCTCTACAGAATCTGACTTTTTCAGGTACATAAGTGCTCAATGATGTAAATACTTTGTTTTGTTTTTTTTGGGGGGGGGGGCATCACTGCCCTCTGGTGGGAGTGGGAGGCCCAGTCTTGCTCCTGGAGAGCTGCTGCTGGATTTGAACTGCCAAGTCAATGGGTTGCAGTCCCGCACTCAACCACTACACCACCGGGGCTCAGCCTGATGTAAAATACTTTTAAGAGGAGAAAATAGTCTTAGGATGTTGGCAAATTTAAATGTAATTAATATTGTTGCTTTACCTAAACTCCAATTTAATCCCCTTGTATTTTGATTGGCTAAAACTCTGGTTACAACTCCAAAATTTATCAGTAAATACAATATAAACATTTTATATGTCCACTAGTCTAGAAGACTGAGATGGTAGCAGGTCACTTTCATTTTCTGTTTTATTAAAAATTAAATTGGTTTTTGGATTTGGGTCACTACAACTATTACTTGATGCTATTATTTATTTGTTTTGCATCTTATATTTAAGCTGAATATTTAATAAAATTTTACATATCCTCTTACACTAAATTATCATATATAATAGTCTGGCCTATCACCGTATATTTTGCTCATTCAAAATAACTCAAAACAGCTGAACCCTGGTGGTGCAGTGGTTGTGTGCGGGACTACGGGCCACAGGGTTGACATTTCAAATCCAGCAGCAGCTCTCCAGAAGCAAGACTGAGCTTCCTACTCCCACCAGGGCAGTCATGCAGGAAAAAAAATTAATAAAATAACTCAAAACTATAGGCTACAGAAACAACAATATAATAAAGATATGTTATTAATAATTTTTAAGCTTGAACACTTTCAGTATGATCATTATATTTCCAAAGCCAGACTATGAAACATAGTCAAACGAAGGGTATTTTGTTTGTCACTTTGTTTACTCAAGGCAATCTAGCATGCCCAAAATAATGAAATTAAGCAATTATTTTCAGTGGCTATGGCAGATGTAGTTAGGTTAAATTTAACACCTTATCAGTTGATCTTTCTTTTAACCCATTTTCAAGTTCTTGTTATTAATATTTTCTACTTTCTTTTTATTTTATTCTCTTTATCTTATTTTGTTACTGTTGTGTGTATGTGGATGTGTGTGTGTGTGTGTGTGTGTGTGTGTACTTTATGTGAAATCCAGGAGAGGTAAATCTAAAGAGACAATAACTGGATTAATGGTTTCTTGGGGTTAGGGTGGGGGAAGTTGGTAGGGGAGATGGGGAGTACAACAGTGAGTATAAGAAAGAAGAAAATGTTCTAAAATTTTTTGTGGAAGTTAAATAACTCTTCTGGATATTATTAAACTATTGAATTATATGACATCTAGATTATGTGTCAGTAATCAATTATGTTGCAAATTACAATGTTCAGTAAGTAATCCAACCTTAGATAGATAATAGACTACGTGCTTTATTTATTCACTCATTCAACAGAACATTTGGCCTGTACCATGCTTGTAATAAATACTCATTAAATGATGGATTTTGCTTTGTTTTTGAAGGGAATGTTTTTCTTTTCAAGAGAATATGGAAGTTAATGAGAAAGAAGAATTTTACAAACACAAGCAGAACTTTTGCCAGGAGAAACAAGAGGACACAGTAGGTTAAAATAATGTTTGAATACTTTAATTAATTTTCTTATAGATGTAGTAAGTACACTTTAAATACACACACACACACACACACACACACACACACACACACACACACCCAACATAGAGACTTCCAACTATCATCAGATTAAGAAGACAATAGATTGAATGTCAGGTTAAAGTTGAATTTATTTCTTGGACAATGTCTCAACTTGGTTACTCAGTGGAATTACTTGGGAAGTTTTAATAAATATTGAAGACAGGTTCCTACCTGTGTGTATTCTGATTTAATTTGGTTTGGTGTGCAGCCTCCAAACTCACTACCAGAGTCCATTCTGACTCACAGCAACTCAGTAAGACAGTAAAACTGCCCTTTGGGGTTTCTGAGGCTATAAATTGATCCAGGAGTAGAAAATTTCGTCTTTCTCCTGCAAAACACCTAATGGTTTCACCCTGCTGACTTTACAATTAGTAGTCTAACTCATAGCCCACTGTGCGATTAGGGCCCTTGATGTGCAGTCTAGGTATCTAAAAACCCAAACTCGCTGCTATGGCGTGCATTCTGACGCACCGCAAGCCTGTCGGACAAGGGAGCTCTGCCTCCTGAGGGTTTCTGAGGCGGTATGTAACTCTTTCTACATGTAGAAGGCCTCGTCTTCCTCCAGTCTAGGTACAGGGATTTGAAAACCTCTTTAGATTATTCTAACTTATAGACCTGGTATAGAATATTAAATGGGCGTAGCTAGTGTAAAACTTAGAAAGTGGAATTGCAAATCATGATGTTAGAGATATACACAAAACACTGAACTGTAGAAGTGATTTAAAAACCATTTTATTGGGGGCTCATACAACTAATCAGGATCCATCCATCTGTCTATCCATTGTGTCAGGCGCATTTGTACATTTGTTGCCATCATCTTTCTCAAAACACTTGCTTTCTACGTGAGCTGTTGGTATCAGCTCCTCATTTTCCCCCTCCCTCCCTCTTCTATCTCCCTCATGAACCCTTGATAATTTATAAATTATTATTATTTTGTCATATCTTGTACTGTCTGACATCTCCATTCACCCACTTCTCCCTTGTTTTTCCCCAGGGAGGAAATTATATGCAGATCCTTGTATTCTGTACCCCTTTTTTATCCCACCCTCCCCCGCCTTCCCAATATCACACTGGTCTTAACAGGATCATCTGTGCTGGTTTCTCTGAGGGGAAGTGATTTCATTAAGAATACAGACAGTTCGGGCTGAGCCCCGGTGGCATAAGTGGTTGAGTGCGGGACTGCGGCCCGTGGGGCTTGGTTCAAATCCAGCAGCGGCTCTCAGGAGCAACACTTGGTAGCGCCTACAACCACCAGAGGCAGTGATGCCCACCAAAAAAAACAAGAATGCAGACAGTTCAATGGCGGGGTGGGGGGCGGGCTGGGGGGCGGGGAAGAATGCAGACAGTTCGAATTCAACCCTGAACTTCAGGTGCTATCAGTGGTTAATGAGTTAAGGTTGGTAGCACCTTTTCATACTAAAGGCCAAATTTTTCAAACACAGACATTTTTCCCCCAGAACATAAAATCATTATTATGATATTATATAGAGAATTCTGGGAGTTAAGAGTGTAAATAATTTTTATGGCAACTTAAGGCGCTCAAACATCAAGGCCTATATAAATTAGATATATCTACGTCGTTAATCTTTTTCCCAGACAACTTAAAATGCTTTACATTTGGAGCTTTTCTTTAAATCTACAAAGGACATGCATATAGTGAATGTAAGGCATTTAAAGAATTTCCTCACATTTAAAGTTTCTCACACACATGGTAAAATATTTCACCATCTGGCCTGTGCACATACACTTGTTGGGCGGTCCAGTTCCATAAGAGTGAAGACGGGCTGAGCCCCGGTGGCATAGTGGTTGTGCGCGGGACTGCGGCCCACTGGGATGGAGGTTCAATTCCAGCTCCACGGAGCAAAGGCTGGGCCTCCTACTCCCACCACCAGAGGGCAGTGATGCCTAAAAAAAAAATTGAAAAATTAAAAAAAAAAGAATGAAGAGAAATGTATTTCATGTAGTACAATAAAGACCCATTCCATTCCATCTACTCTTCTCACTTTTTCCTGCTCATGGCAGTGATTACTTTTTTTAAATTATTATTTCTTAATTCAAAGTTTAAAATATTTTTATTAACCCAGAAGATGATATTTCTATACTTAAAGATTTTTTTGTTTGTTTAGGGCATCACTGCCCTCTGGTGATTGTGGGAGCTACCCAGCCTTGCTCCCGGAGAGCTGCTGCTGGATTTGAACGACCAAGCCAAATGGGCCACAGCCCCTCACTGAACCACTACGCCACTGGGGCTTAGCCCCTACTTCAAGATATTATACATTGGGCTGAGCCCCAGTGGGTAATGGTTGTGTGCGGGACTGCAGCCTACAGGGTTGACAGCAGCAGTTCTCCAGGAACAAGGCTGGGCTTCCTACTGCCACAGGGCAGTGATGCCACACACACACATACACACACAAAAGATATTATACATTATTCATGTGATAAATGGACAAGAAGGACATTATTCAGGGAGAACATTACTTATAGCTTTGATTGTTAAACTTCTGATTTCTAACTGTATGAAATGTATAGCATTAAAATTTGGTGGTATGAGTTTAGTTCAAAATATGGTATTTAAGCCATTGTATCCATTTATAAATTTAAAAACACTGGATAAATTTAACACCTTTTAAATTTTATTATTTATTTACATTTCAGCCATCAGATTCACTCTTTGTGGAGGGTGAATTCTTGATACCTACAAGCCTCAAGCAAGATAATCCATCACTCCCAGAACTGAATGAGCCATTATACTTAATGCCAGAAAGAATAAATTATGCAGATAAAAATGAAAACACTTACCAAAAAGGTGAGAATTAATGCTAAACTACATTATTGTAAAAACCACTTACTAATGTTTGTTAAAAACTTCTAATTAATTAAACTGTCTGTTTAATCTCTAGACTTTGTAAAAATATTTTTGTAGGTTCACATTTAAATCTCAGAATTATTGTTGATGCACCTCTTTACATTCTTTTTATATTGCTCAGACTTACATATTCTATGAAATGAATCTGTTTTGAAGTACTTATAAAGTGAAAACATTTATTATTAACATACCTAGTTTCATTTAAGATTTTTTTTCTTACATCCGAAGACATACACTGCCCATCTCTATAGTGAATTTTGGTAGTGCTGGTTGAAATCCCACCAGCAGTTGAATGGGAGGGACATGAGACATCTCCTGTAAGGACAGGCATATCCTCAGACACCCTTTGTATGGTGTCCATGAGTTGGAATGGACTGGATGGCAGTGGAGTATGGGAAAGTGCAGGGCAAGGTTATGTAAGTTATGGAATCAGATGCTTGAGAGATTCGTAATCTAGAGGTTAGGTGAATTTAGCTCAGTTAATCACAGCAAATATTGTTGCATTATGGTTAATGAGTATTTGGACCCCCATATTTAAACCTTTCATAAATTCTAGTTGAAATGATAAAAATATTTATCAGTGATACTATTGACAAAGAATAGAGATGATATTTATGAAGGACAAGGATGCTTGCCATCAACAGATCACAAATGTGAAGAAATTCTTAGAGTAATTCAAGGGAATTACTGATCAGACTACAACTCATAGCAAGAAAATTAAAAGCGAACTAAGTGGATGAAATCTATACCAGTACCCAAAAATATATCAAAGCTCAGAACTATATGGTGGCACAGAACTTACCAGCTGGATATGATATCAACTCTGTGACTGCTAATAGAACAGCAGTGACTAATAAATTCACCAAAGTGACTTTATTGTTTCAATACCAGCCCATAGTAGGCTTTGACTCGTATACTAAATAAAAGTCATTGCTCTTACAAGTATGGCTTCTTACAAGAAAAGTTATATAACTTATTAAAGGGGGGGGGCAGTGTCCCATACCTCTTTGGACTATAACAACAACAATAACAGCAAGAACAAAACCCAAAACTTTATTTCGGCAATAAAGTTACCTGCAACAAGGTAGCACCTTCATTATTTTCTTTGGTCACATAGTAAATAAAACTGCCACTGCCATCAAGTTGATTCCAAGAGTAAAAGCTATTTATTTTTCCTCTTTCTTTTGAATCAATATATTTGAACAAAGATGTACCTAGTCTCTGATAGAACTAAGCTCAACTCTCAATATGACAAAAATAGATCTATAGAAATAAAGCAATAAAAATCACTGGACTTGAAGGAATATTCAAAATCTCAAAAGAAAAAAGAGAAGATACAAATTCAAAAGAACTAAATGTGCCTTTCTTTTTTTTAAAATTTTTTTTCTAAATGTGTCTTTCTAAAACCAACTCCAAGAAATAGGCAAAAGTAATTTATCTAAATGTTAGTAATTTATGTTTTATTTAATTTATATCTGTGAAAGAGGAAAGTGAAATCATGGAAGCTTATTTTCTTCTTTGTTCTTTGGTCTTTTTTTTGGGGGGGGGGGGCCATCACTGCCCTCTGTTGGGAATGGGAGGCCCAGCCTTGCTCCTGGAGAGCTGCTGCTGGATTTGAATCGCTAAGCCAGTGGGCCGTAGTCCTACACTCAACCACCACACCGCCGGGGCTCAGCCCAGAAGCTTATTTTCAAATAAAAATATAACAAAAATATGTAGCAGAAGTAGAAAACATAAGGGAGCTAAACTGATTGAGTACATTTCTATAAAATTCTTCTGAAACTGAGATTTTAAAAAGACAATGATGATGGCCACTTGTTTATCTTCAATCCTTTAAAACCCTAGACACTACATATTTTGATAGCTGGGAACCATCAGCTTTCTTCACTACATTTGCTTATTTTTTTTTTTTTGCACCCATTTTGTTTTCAGCGATCATGTCAGGAAGATTAGCACCACAGAATGCCCATTCACCTATTCTTAAGTCTGCATATCCTTCAGATAACTGAATGTCTATGATCACCACAACAAACAGTTGTTATGAAGTAACTTATAGTTCATGGGGATACCATGTATTTCAGTGTTGACCTGAACTCCGCAGGGTTTTCAATAGCTGTGATTCTTCAGATAGCAATCACCAGACCTTTCTTCTGAGGTGTACCTCTGGATAGATTTAAACCACCAGATTTTCAGTTAGCCAAGCACTTAACCACTTGCACCATCCAGGAACTCCTAAATATTGGGTAAAAGAAAAAAATTGCCTACTGTAAAGCAGTGAAACACTTTAGAACAGCGGTTCTCAACCTGTAGGTCGGGACCCCTTTGGGGATCGAATGATTCATAACAGTAGCAAAATGACGTAATGAAGTAGCAACAAAAATAATGTAAGTAAAGATAATGGTTGGGGGGGGTCACCACAACATAAGGAACTGTATTAAAGGCTTGTGGAATTAGGAAAGTTGAGAACCACTGCTTTAGGTGGAAAATGCCACTGAACAAGGTCACAAGAAATGAATTCAATGGTACTTTTAACTACTATACAATTCCTTTTCTTTTCAGATCTTACTATTAAGGGTAGAAGTGACACCGAGGATATAACATGCAGTCCCAAAGACATTTTGACAGTTCAAAGTATGGGTGAACCAGAGTACAGTGAAAGAGGTAGAAATTATGAATAAACTTTTAATATTTCCAGTGATTACCTATGTTTACCTGTGGTTCATATGATATAGAACTACATAATATATTCATATATACAGTCAACTTTAAAAGCAGCTTTTGTTTACAATTTGATTATTAATATCAAAATTGTCATTTCTTTTTCCCTTATTGATCCATTATATTTATTACTATAATTAACTCAGAATCTTAAAAGCATAAAAAGGGAACATCATATATAGTCCCAAAGATTTAGAAAATGGAGTGGAGGAAATGACAGTAATAATAAAAATAGAAATCCTAAAAAAATAGAAATCTTACAATATTATTATTGTCTGATAAGTGCTTTTTACAATATTTTTACCTCAGTACTAAGTTTGGCTAACTTTTGTTACACTTGTTTAAAATTTATCCTTTTAATCCCTTGAAGTAATTCCATCATTCTTTGATCCATCATTATTGTCATAAATCTTGAATCCCAGTATCATTTTTTGAAATAGTAAATACCAAATTGTATTATTACTAACTTTGTTGATGATATAGTTATTAGTGATGTTTATAATTTTATTTCTGTGGTCATCTCTTTAGAACTTTACTAATTTATTTATGATAGTGGTATAACTTTACTGGCTACTTAAGAATAAGTGAGGATTATTTTTTGAGTGTACCCTATGAATAATACCTCTAGTTCTAGATTAACTAGAGTTCAGACTCATTAAAGTGATTAATTACTCTTTGTTAATACTATTTGCTTATAATTTAAAATGTGGATAAGAATAGTGTTATTTCAAAAAAGAATAGTGTTTTTTCTTAAAACTCTTAAACTGTTATCTCATATACAATAAGGTCGATTCATTTTAGATGGATACCACTTTTTAAAAATCACTATCATAGCAGAGACAACAGGTAAAAAAGACTGTGTGTAATTCCTTATGTAGTTGAGAATTAAAAAGAGTTGTAAATTCTCTTCAAACATAATTATTTTAAAAATTTCTAAACTTGAGGAGGGGAAAAATCTTAAAAAATTTCTAGATTTATTTTATTCAATGTTTACATAACATGATTTTTTTAACTTTAATTTTGAACAACTTGTACATTTCAGGAAAGTTACAGATGTCACTAGCGCCTCTACGCAGAACCAGCCAACATTCCTCAGTGAATTCATTACTTACAAGACTTCAGAATTTTCCATTTTCTCCTTGTAAAATGTAAGTAAAGATAATATTTGTAAGATGCAGTTTAGAATAGTCGTTAATGAAATCTCACCTACTAAAGGAAATTTCCAAGATATTTACTATATAAATAAGAAATAGAACAGTATCTAGAGTAAGCATCTGGAAGAAATATGTGAATATATATGCTCTTCTTTATACAGAGAGTATCTTGAAAAGAATACAAGAAAAAGATAACATTGATTGCATAAACTGAGAGCGTGAGAGACCTTTTTGGTCTTTGAAATGTGAATGTTCTACCACTAAAACCAAACATCTTGAAAGTTGTTAAAGATCCTGGAATAGACAGTCAGGGTGCAGGATAGCACCAATGAAACATACAACTTCCTAGTTCTTTAATGCTTCCTCTGTCTCACTTTCATGATCCCAATTTTACCTTACAAATCGTCTAGACCAGAGCATGTACACTGGTACAGATACAGATAACCCCAGCAGGATCAGTAATGAGAGTAGTGATAACAGGAGGGTAGGGGGAAGATGGGGGAAAAAAGGAGGAATCAATCACAATGATCAATATATAACCCCCTCCGGGGGACAAACAACAGAAAAGTGGGTGAAGGGAAACAGTGATTGGTGTAAGACATGAAAAAAATAATAATATAAATGACCAAGGGTTCCTGAGGTGGGGAATGTGGGGGAGGGAGGAAAGGAAAAAGATGAGCTGATACCAAGGGTCCAAGTAGTATGAATATGTTTTGAAAATGATGATGGCAACATAATGTGCTTGGCACAATGGATGGATGTATGCATTGTGATAAGAGCTGTAAGAGCCCCTAATAAAATGATTAAAAAAAAAAAAAGATCCTGGCATAGGAAAAAACTCTTTTTAGGACAGTGACACCAAACACTTGCCAATGATATTGCCTCTATTAAGTGCACAATGCTATAAAAGGTATTGTAGTAGTTAATTACACTGAAGTGGAGTCAGACTTTATTGCTCTATCAGTTACTAACTATATGACCTTAATTGCGCTGTGTGTAGGTTTGATAATCTGAAACATTGGGATAATAATCATACCTACCTCACAAGGTTGTTATAAGGTCTTTTAGATAGTGGTTGATCAACAGATTTGAGCTATCCTTTTGCTATCCTACGAGTCCTTCAGATCATATGCTGCCTCCAGAGAATGTCTACTAATGTGGTTAATCTCTCTCTTGGTGTGGTCTGGATGTGGTCTTGGTACCACACATGTTGAACCAATGCTCAATTCATAAATCTGTCCTACGTTACTGGCAGAATAGCCTATATCATCCTCTTAAAATTGATATTGCAGAACTAGATCAGGTATGACTATACTAGCTTGAAAAATTACATAGCAAATAGACCAGCATTTTTTTTTGCCCTCCAAAAGAGTGGGATATAGCTTTGACTGTTATACTATGTAGCATATGTGGGAATGGAATGTTTTTAAATGTTTTATATGAGTCTGTAATCCCTGAAATAAAACCACCACAATTTTCTGTCTCTTAAACCAATAACATAACCAGCAATATAATCAGTATATCTCCCTTCTTCCTATTTAAACCTGGAGCTTAACGTATCTTAAGTAACACGTCTTCAGGAAAATCCACACTTCTCCAAGGAATTTTTTTACAAGGAGGAACTATGGGAACTTTGTGATGAATTTTGAGTTCTTTGCTATGCTAGCTAATCTGCTAGAGGAGAATGTTTTGGGGCTACCAAGAGCTACTAATGTCAAGGCTCTAGAATTCATCACTGATTTCTCAGACTTGTGGCTAATTTAATTTACATTAAAGGGAGCTTTTTTAAGTTCATAAAAACGGAGTTAAGAAATAACAGAATTTTTTCGTGAACATGTTGTAGACCCCTTGTATATCTTCATCTTCTAGTTAATAATTATTTGCATTGGACCAGGGGGTGATAAGTCTGTGCTATTAAGAACAGCCTGTACCAGATATAAAATGTTAAAATAACATCTAATAAGTGTGGGAAATAACCTATAATTTGTTTAAATAGTGTGGTTCATTTTCTAAGGTACACTATGTTCATTTTCAGGACATTTACTGTCTTTTTAATGCTCTTTTGTTTACCCCTGGTACCTCAATCCCTTTGGTAAGGCAGATGGGAAATTGGAAATAGAAACTAACAATTAGTATAATCTTGACTTTTAATCTGATATTAAAAGTAACTGTTTATAATAAATCCTTGTAATCACATAAATTAGACATATATTTATCTTTATAGCTCAAATGTTTCATGAAATTTATGAAGCAAGTTTTATGTAATGAATTGATTTAGTAAAGTTAGAAAAGAGATTTTCAACTAAAAGATAGTTTTAGACCCATCTGAAACAACATGAAAGAAACTTGTCTCATCACTATACCATTTAGCAGCAAAAGATAATGACTCCATTTGGTTTATTCATACAAAAGCCTGAAAAGTCTATTTTGAAAGTGCTTTAAATCTAAAACTGAAACTAAGGGGGGAAAGTGCTCAACTGGAAAGCGACTGAAGGGAAAAATATGAATGTTATTGTACTCTAAATTTCCTTTTATAGGTCTAATTATCTTTATTTCAGAATAATAAACCTACCCTCTTAAAAAATACTTCAGTGACTATCATATGTAAAACTTGGCCACATTTCATGGGCTAAAAATAAAAGTATATATAGCATAAGACCTTATTTCCATGCCAACTGATTACTGAATTGAGCATAGTTTTACATATGATTAAAGAATATATAAAATTCACACATCTTCAGATAATTCCCCTAAGAGGGATACATTTGTTTATTTGATCTACTGTTGGATATGGTCTGCCTAAATATTTCTTCTCCTTCTCATTTTAAAACAATCGTCTATCATTTGAGATGTACAGTTGTCAAATAATCCATAGTAAAGTTCATGAATTGTGTAGGTTTCCAAATGCTGCCACTATGTCCCCAGATTTCTGTGTTATGTGGGTAAATTGAATGGCTTAAACATAAAACCTAGCTTTCTACTCCATAAAAACAAAAATCAACCCCACTGCCATCAAATCAATTCTAACTCATAACAATTCCATGGGACAAAGATAATTTCCCGATAGGACTTCAAAGGCTGTAAGTTTTTATAGACACAAACCACCACAGCTTTCCCTTAGGACCTGCTGGTCGGTCCAAACTCCTGACTTTTTTGTTAGCAGCTGAGCATTTCACGCTCAGGCCTCCTGTTTAACTACCAGTAGTTATAATTAATAAGCTCACATGTGTCCCATATGATCTGAAAAAGAGCACACATTCAGATTTGGGGGAGTGGAAAATTTAGGATACAGACTAAAGGATTGAGGTAATTAATAGTTTTTCTCTCTGAAGGCTAGTAACTTAATAGCTACTGATAGGATGTAATTTGCGCTGATTGTCATGTATGTTTCCTCTTTTCCCCCAGGCACATGACATTCAGTCCCTTGCACACCCACTTAGATGGAAGGAACTAAGTTAAATTTCCGGTACTTTGTTACTTTGAGAGAAAATAGTGAAGATCAGAATATTTGATTGGTCTGATCCTCAAAAGTTGAAGCTGCAGAATTTCTATGTAAAGTGGACTTGAGAGCAGCAATTTTGTCAAAAGAAAAAAACATCTTAAAGCTGTACAAAATCCCTGATGAGGAAAAAAAAAAAAAAGCCCCAACTAATAATAAATCTTTAAAAGAATTGGGGACTGAGCCCCGGTGGCGTAGTGGTTGTGCGCGGGACTGCAGCCCACTGGGACGAAGGTTCAATTCCGGCTCCCAGGAGCAAAGGCTGGACCTCCTACTCCCACCACCTGAGGGCAGTGATGCCTAAAAAAAAAAAAAAAAAGAATTGGGAAAAAAATCCCCAACGAATCCTGAAATAGACTTCTGATTCAGGGCACAGGGCTTGGCACCTCATCAGACCTGATTGGAAAATACTCAGAAGGGTCACCAGATAGAACTGAAACTTTTTTTTCTTTCATTTTGTATCAATCTATATAATATAGAATAATCCTGATGAGACAACAATGTGACCAGTGATTCTGGGGGGACATGGGAGAGGAAGGGATGTGGAGAGCCAACAAACTCAGGGATAAAGGAGCAATAAGAGATCTAAAATTGTTCATGAGGACATATAATGCCTAGTGGGCTTTGATCAAGTGCAATGTATCAAGAGGAGTTACTGAGAGCCGAATGGAGGGTGAGCATGATAGTGGGAGAGGAGGAAGGTAAAAGGAAATAGAGGAAAGAAGTAGGAGGCAAAGTTATTTATAGAGGTACAGCTATAGGCATTTATATATGTAAATATATAATGAAAGGGATAGAGAACAATGTTCATATACTTATAGGTATTAAGATTGCAGACAGACTGGGTCTCTACTCAAGGCCTCCTTACATACAAGAACACTTTGCTCTTATAATCTGATACTCTCTCTCATCCCCTTTTTAAAAATTAATCATTTTATTGGGTTCTTACAAATCATATGACCATCCAATTTTATTAAGCACTCTTGTACATATCTTAACCTGAATGATCACAGAAGGCAAAATGAGTGCATAAGCAAATAGTCAAGAAAGTATATGGTGACTGGTTATCAAAAGACAGAACACCTGGGATCTTAAAGGCTTGAAGTTAAACAAGCAGCCATCCAACAGGGAAGCAAATAAACCCTCATGAAAGAAGTACACCAGTCTGTGTGATGGTGAGGTGTTGATGGGATCAAGTTTTAGGTCTCAAGAGATCAAAAACAAGCAATTATATCCATATGAAGACCTAAAGCCCATCTGTAGACATTTGGACATCCCCCCCACACAGAGAAGGGTTACAAGGAAGGGATGATTTAACCAGGGTGCAGTATAGCACTGACAGAACACTTTAACATTCCTCTAATTTCTGAATGCTTCCTTTCCCCACTCCCATGACCCAGTTCTCCCTTACAAATCCAGCTAGACCAGAGTACACACTTTGGTACAAATAAGATCTCAACACTTGGAATTCAGGGCAGATAAAGTCCTCAGGAACAATAGTGGGAGCATCAATATAAGGGTAAAAGGATGAGGATGTGGGAAAGGGAGAGAAAGGGGAAACCCATCGCAAGGTTGCATATATAGCACCCCCCTCCCAAGGGGGACAAATAGCAGAAATGTGGGTGAAGGAGGGGGTAAAAAGAGAAGCTGAAAGAAAATATTTTGGAAATATTGATGGCGGGCTGAGCCCCAGTGGCATAGTGGTTGTGCGCGGGACTGCGGCCCACCGGGTTGGAGGTTCACATTCAGCAGCAAGGCTGGGTCTCCTACTCCCACCACCAGAGGGCAGTGGTGTCCCAAAAACAAAACAAACAAAATATTGATGGCAACATATGTACAAGTGTGCTTAATACAATTGAATGATGGATTGTTATAAAATTGTATGAGTCCCCTTATAAAATGATTGATGGAAAAAATTTAAAAACAGGAAACAAAAAGCAAAAATTAAAGTTGTTGTTGTGGTAATTTTACCTTGATTACCAGTTAATTTGTAGTGACTTGTCAGACTAGTACTGGTACAGTTTATGGGGATAAGTATTAAAACCATCCTGTGAGCACTATCTTATATTCTACCCATTGAGAGAAGTAGAAGTCAGAGGAAGTTAGAAAGCAAGCAGACAACACAACTGCCCCAGGGGAGGAGGAAGTGCTTGAAATTTAGTCTATAGAACTCTCTTTACTTGAGTTTATAAATTTCTAAAATAGAGTAAATTTTGCTTGCATTTAAAGATAAAAAATACTGTTCCCCAAACAAATTTTTATTGTACAGAAAGATCCAATATTAGCCCACGTGGAAGAAGCACACCAGCTTGTGTGATAATAAGGTGTCTCTGAGATCTGGTATCTGGAATCAAACACCCAAAACGAGAAAAAAATCCTATCAGTGTGAATGAGGGGGAGGGCCAAGTGGAGACCCAAAGCCCATCAGTAATCAATTGGCTACCTCCTGTCAGAAGGACCACAAGCAAAAGACCAGGTAGTCAGGGTGCAGTATAGCACTGATGAAACACACAACTTGAGTATAGTTCTTTAATGCTTCCCCTCCCCCACCACTGCCATGACTCCACTTCTGCCTTACAAGTCTGGCTCCACCAGAGCATGGACACTGGTACAGATAGGAGCAACACAGGGGATCCAGGCAGATAAACCCCTCAGGACCAATAATGAAAGAAGTGATACTGGCTGAGCCCCGGTGGCGTGAGTGGTTGAGTGCGGGACTGCAGCCCGTGGGCTTGGCGGTTCAAATCCAGTGGCAACTCTCAGGAGCAGTGCTGGGTAGCTCCCACGACCACCAAGGGCAGTGATGCCCCCCCCCCCAAAAAAAAGAAAATGGTGAAAGAAGTGATACTAGTTGGTAAGAGGAGACTGAACACAATGTTTGACATACAGCCCCCTCTGAGGACAACGGAAAGGTGGGTAAAGGAAGACAGTGGTGGGTGTAAAGACATGAAAAAATAATAATTTTTAAATGACCAAGGATTCATGAGGGAGGGAGAAAAAGACAAGGGGCTGATAACAAGGACTCAAATAGAAAGTGTTTTGAAAATGATGACGGCAATGTATGTGCCAAAGTGCTTGGACACATTGGATATATGTATAGATTGTGATTAAGAGCTGTAAGAGCCCCAATAAAATGATTTTTTTTAATTTAAAAATCTAGTATTATAAATTTATTAAAATTTCAACTCTTTTCTTTCAGTAATTTAATTACCACTGAAGAATCAGCTAATAAATACTGGCTGGTATGGTGGCCATTAGAAAGCTGCCGAAGTATTTTAAAACAATTTTTGCTTACAGGTAAAACTTAATTGATTTTGCATGCCAAATAGAAAACATAAGTGAAAAATTACAATCAGAAGAAATGCAATATTATTTTTCCTTGACCATTTCTTAACACAGAATATATAACTTTGCAGAAAGCTCTCACTGCCATTCAGTCCATTTCAACTCATAGCAATCCTATAGGACCAAGTAGAACTTGCTCCTCTTGATTTCCAAAGACTGGAACTCTTGCAGAGTGTAGAAAGCCTCATCTCTCTCTCTCTGGAGCAGGTGGTGGCTTTGAACTGCTGGCCTTGCTACCCCAATATGTAGCCTGCCACCCCATATGTAAATGTTTGCCTGAATAATGCTTCTTTTCTCCCCCCAACAGTTTTATTGGCCTATAATTCACATAGTATACAATTCAGTAGTTCAATCACACCAACAAGAATCATACAATCATCACAATTTGTTTTAAAACATTTCTCTTGGGCTGAGCCCTGGTGGCTTAAGTGGTTTAGTGCGGGACTGCAGCCCGCGGGCTTGGCGGTTCAAATCCAGCGGCGGCTCTTAGGAGCAGCACTGGGTAGCACCCACGACCACCAGAGGCAGTGATGCCCCCCTCCAAAAAAACATTTCTTTCATTCTCACCATTTCCCCCAATCTCTACTGATATGAACCCAAAGAATAATTAATCTAGTTACTCTCTCTGCAGATTTATCTATCTTGGGTTTCATATACAGACAAGCAAAAAAGCCCTTGAGCCTCATTTATTCATTTTTTTGTCCTATTGACTATCTTATTTTAAAATTGTGGATTGGGTACAGGTTTACATATCAGATCTTTTTTTTTTTCATTCACCATTTTAAATAACATAGCAAATCTCCAAATGGTTTGCTGTTTCCCTCCCCCTCCCCCCTTCCTCCATTTTTATCCACATCCCTCTTGTATTTTATCCTCCTCTTTACCAAAATGATCACCTGTCCACCTTCTAGTATATGACTTCCCCTTTCCATGCTTCCCTTCCGACAGCCTGAAAGCTTCTTATGTGCAGTGGAGTAAATATGACAACAGCCTGAGTTGTTAATATGTATATTTTTTATTTTCTTTTGTGGCATCACTGCCTTGGTAGGTGTAGCAAGTCCAGCCTTCTTCCTGGAGAGCTGCTGCTGGATTTGAACTGTCAACCCTGTGGGCTGCAGTCCTGTAAACTATCACTAAGCCACCAGGGCTCAGCCGAGTTGTTAATATATTTTTAAATAGTTATTTTATATATTATAAAGAAAAGAAAATTGATAGGTGCTGTCTTTCCAAGTTGGTTATAAGACTTGCTAATAAGCGCCTCCACAGGAGCAAAAGCTGGGCCTCCCACTCCCACCACCAGAGGGCAGTGATGCCCCCCCAAAAAGACTTGCTAATGTTAAAATTGCTATATTAGTTTAACTCATACAAAAATTGACTTCAGATTTCCTAAGCTTTCTAGTGAGTTTTTAATAACAGATTAATAATACTTACTTGTATTAATCAGCAAAATAATTTTATGTGAATATAGGTAACACATGTATATTTAGTTTATTCTGATTTTGGTCAACTTTTTTCAATGTCTAAAAAATTCCATTATAAAAATGGAATTATACTCTAGAATTATACTCTTAGAAAAAATTCTAAATAAAATAAAGAGGCCCCCTAGCCCCCCAAAGCAAAACCAGAATCCTGGGGAAGCATGTGAGTACTAAAACTGACTTTCAACTTGGGGAGTTTGTGTTAAACCCTTGAGACCTTGAGTCTCTGTTTTAATGTATGCATGGTGTGTAAAATCAATAAAACTAAAGTTTATCCTAGGTAGCCAACTACCTTCAAATTGATTCTAACTCATAGTGACTCTATTAGACAGACTTGAATGACTCCCAGGCATTTCTGAGACTGTGAATCTTTACAGGACCAGACTTTCTCACCTTCCTCTCTCTGAGGGACTGATGGGTCTGAACTACTGACCTTGGGGTCACAGTCCTACATATAACCAACCACACTGCCAGAGGACCTTGGTAGAGAGTTTAATTGGAAACATCTCAATAAACTATACTATCAAAATAAGAATATAAAAGAAATAAACCAGCACATAAAAAGGGATGTTGAGTAAATCTGCAAGTTTTTACACTGATGCTGGAGAAGAGAGAAAAAAATTTTAAGTCTTCTTTTAAGAATATTTCATTATAACTGAGCTACCCTGGCAGATTGCAGTCTAAAACTCCAACGTAATAAGAAGAACATTAACTGAGCCTTGGTGGCGTAGTGGTTGTGTGCGGGACTGCGGCACACAGGGTTGACAGTTCAAATCCAGCAGCAGCTTTCCAGGAGCAAGACTGGGCTTCCTACTCCCATCAGGACAGTGATGCCACACACACACACACACACACACACACACACACACACACACAAAATGAAGAACAGTGAATGATCTAATTTAAAATAATACTCCCCCAAAACACCCACTACCGTCAAGCTGATTGCAACTCAGAGTTTCTAGATTGCAAATAGAGTTTCTAGAGCAATAGATCTTTACAGGAGCCAGCAATCTCCTCTTTCTACTGAAGAGCAGCTGGTGGGCTTGAACTGCCAGCCTTTGGGTGAGCAAGCTAATGTTCACTTGCTAGCACTACCAGAGCTCTTGGTGCCTCTAAATACATAAGGAAACAAGTGCAAATTCTTTCTAATGAAAAATGTGCCCTTCCTAGTGAAACACAGTACCAACCCATGATCAAGGGCTTTCTACTAAGTTTGAAGAAATACATAGCAACTGAAAATCATAGATAGGAATCATCAATGAGAACCAGCAGTAATAAAAGACATCTTAGTAAAATCACATATTGAAATTGTCAGAAGAAAGAAAACTATGTTTTTAAAGCAAACATTCTGGCAAGGTTGGGCCTCCCACTCCCACCAGAGGGCAGTGATGCCTAAAAAAAAATTAATTAAAAAAAAAAAAAACATTCTGAAAGAGAAGAAATACGTATGA
>PVJH01017079.1:0-48845 GCA_004026705.1 Nesogale talazaci
TGCAAGGATTTTGATACATAAGATAGAAAAAGTCAATGACAAGGCCAATCACTTGAGAATTCTCCTCACCAATGGAAACCAGGTTTTGATAGTTCTCCAACATCACATCCTTATGTAGGGTCTTCTGAGTAGGGTTTAGGAGCTGCCATTCCTCCCACGTGAACCTTACTGCCACATCGTTGAATGTCAATGATTCCTGAGTCGTGGTCATTTTCTTTTGATCCTTTGAAAACTCTTGGCAACTGGGATGATCTATGATTCTCTTTTCTGGATCAGCTTTAATGATGTCCACAAATTTCCATCACTCATGAGGGCATTCCAGATATAATAATAACCAAACCAGGCACTCATTCCTCCTTCCTGTACACTGCCAGTGATTCAAAATCAGTGCTGGAGGGACTCCCACTCCGACGCTTCTCAGTCAGAGGCTCGGTCCTGTTCTTAATATCACCTCTTGTCCTTACTCCTTCACCTTCCTTCGTCCTTATTCCTGGAATGAGAACAGAATGCTGAGACATTCGGCGACAAAGTACAAGGGACAGGAAAACAAGCCAGGCTTCCTGTTGGAACACACAGAAAGGAGTCTGTTGCCAGAGAAGCTGCTGTAGGTGCTACGATGATGACCCCCCCTGCTCCAGGCTCATGACAAGAAAAAGAGACCCCTTCCACCTTGATCCAAAACTTGTCTTCTCTGTTCACCTCTTCGTTAATAACAGATGGGCTCATAAATCAAGAACATCGGCTGTGAGTCAACACTTGCTCTAACAGATAAAAGGTAAAAGGTAGTGGGGAAGGTAAGCTAGGGGGATGGGTGTGGAACTACTGAGTGAGAACTGTGAGGTGTCTCAAGTGGGTCATACCTCAGTCCTGGTCTTCCCACAATGACAGAGTCCACGCCAAAGCCCGTTTTGTGATCCAAGTGGGGCTTTATGAAGGACAGGACATGTTGCAGGTTGTACTGTCTCAAAAATGTACATGCCATTTCTGGGCAGCATGCCTAGCTCATGGAGACCTCACTGGGGTTCACAATGGGGCATGAACAAGCATGTGGAAAAGAGCACCCATGAAAGAGGAACTGAGTGGAAGTGGGGCGTAGGGTCCCAGGAGGTCCGAAACCCAGGAATTCTAGAGGCTCAGAGCATGTGGGGCCAGAGGCCGTGGGCTCTGAGGAGGTCGAGAGAAGGCGGGGGAGGGCACCTTCTGACCTGCCACTGACCAGGAGCAGGGTACAACCTTCCCACAAGCAGGATATTGAAAGTCTCTAGCTGGGGAGGCATGATTGATGGTAGTAGTTGACCCTATTGGCTACGTTAAGCCCACCTGGGTGGGGTCATGAGCCTGGGCTTGTTTGGGTCTCCCAGGTGTACCTACCACTTGTCTGGTGGCTTAAATTTGAGCATGCTCAGTTTGGGGTCTTCATAGGCATCTAATAGTTGCCTGAGTTCTTCCCAACCTCATTGATGGGGGTCTTTGCTGGCATGGGAAGAACAATTCCCCTAGTCCCTGAGTCTAGCTACCTAAGGGAATCATTAGCAAGTTAACACTATAGCCCATGTCACTGAGCATCCGTGTAGAAACTGTGAAATGGGAAGTTACTTTGCTGTGCAAACTTTGATAAAAGAGAAAGGAAGGGAGAAAGACTGCAATAAGATGCCACCGTAAAAAGAAAATCAGGCTTAACATTGTTCAGACCATAAAAGGGTTTCCCTGACAGGTGAAGAATAAACAGGCCCTTTTGACCATGAATAAACACATAAACAACCCCCCCCCTAGATATTTATGCCACGTCAACATTTCTGCTACTTGCAATTGTCTATGGTGGCAGCCACTTGGGGTCCATAAAACACCAAACCTCAGCACAAAGTCAACCTGGTGCAGGTGTGGGAGTGGAAGGAACGTTCCTGATGACAAGGTACCAGCCAAAGACACAAGAGTGTGAATTTCCATGAAAAGAAACGTGCATGAGAGAGAAGAGAGAATCCTTAGTGGATCCATTTACGAATAACGCGAAGGTAGCAGCCAACCCCATGACTAGGCTGCCTGAACACGAACAAGTTGGTCCATGGAAACATTTACCTGGCTCAGGAGAGCCAGCTGGAATAAAACCAAGGATCCTCAGCCTTGGGCTTCGTTGCTGGAGTCTCTGGAAAGAATTTCAAAGCTTCTGTGTTGAGTCAGTACTTACTTATCCTACAGGCCCAGCTAGCAAGACCAAGGACACCAAGAGCATCTGGAGACAAGGAACACCTTGTGTTCATGTAGATGACCAACCTACAATAGTTGCATTTTGTTCCTAAGAATCATTCATCTCTGCCATGTTCTGAGAGGAAGAGGGGGGATGAGGGATCATTACTTCCATTCTAGAAGGAGAAATACAGAAAAGGCAGCATGAAATCAAAAGGTAGCCCCAGGCACAGACAATTAGTAGACTGGGAGGATTATATTCTCTTACCACCCTGACAGGCCGCTGATCACCCAGCACCTCGTCTCCGGTTGACTCAGAGAGGCTCAGTGAGTCACTCGACTGCTTCAGTCTGTCCTGCACCTCCCAGAAACTGCCTAGGAAACACACAAAGAGAACACAGATTTTAAAAAGGGAATCAAGATAGTGCACTTTAACAATTGTAAGCAAGGTGCCCTTGGAATGTGTTAACTCCTAAAGATTTACAAATGAAAATAAAAGCAGAAGCATCTTCATTCCAGTTGGAACCTTGTGAAGTGCACATTCATTAGCAATGTCAAATCAGGACAGGCCATCCATAAAGTCAGCATTGATATGTACCAGTTCACAGACTAAAATTGCTTCTCTTCCTCTGGGTGGGTTCTGGTCAACTCATTGTGGGCTGTCTCAGCCTCACCAGGGTATGCATTGGTCGCCTTCTCTTTAGACCATGGTCCCATCACAAATTCTCAACACGCCTAGCCATCTCACGCTAGGTCATGAACTTAGACCAGTCAACCCGCTGTTGTCTTCTCTATTTCCTGTGAACCAAATCCATGGGTGTCAGTGGCCAAACTCAACCTGTCCCTTTATTGTTCCCTTTATTGCTTCAGTTCTCCTACTTCTACTCAAAGAGTAGACCTGGGTAGTCACCTAGCAAGCATTTCAGCCTGCCACAGGTTTCCTATAACATTCAGTCCCAGAGAGAAGCTATCTTCGTGCTTCCAGATTCCTTTGCTTCTGAAAATAATCACTAGTCAAGATTTTCCAAGGAAACAGTCTTCATCCTTCCTAAATTGGTCAGTCTGACCTTCTCTCAGAATGCAAATATCCTGACTACTCCAAAAGAAGAAGTCTTTCCAGGTGTGGCCTAAACCCATCTAAGAACAAGGTGGGGTTAATCTCTTCAGAGATGTCTTTGAAGCTGAGTCCTAAACCCATCTAGAGGTCAATGCTAGGCTTGAGGCAAATGGATTTACAAACTTTCTTTTCATACTTCCCAATAAACATTTCTATACATCCTTATACCTATAAATAATAGGCATAAGAAATCAGTATAAACAGCATACAGTCAGAAACTAAACTTTCTTCTTAAAATAGTCAAGGTCAATACTTATTTTGTTTTGTTTTGTTTTTGTTTTTTGGGGCATCACTGCTTTCCGGTGGTGGGAGTAGGAGGCCCAGCCCCACTGCTGGAATTGAACCTCAGTCCCAGCGGGTCGTAGTCCCAAGCACAACCATTACAGCCACTGGGGCTCAGCCCAAGGTCAATACTTATAAAGCTTATCTATATCCTTATCTAAACTACTGTGTTCACAAAAAACAAACAAACATGGAATTAGGTCTCTGAAGGGATCAAACAGATCAATGCTTTCAGTCAGGCATTCTGACCTTCTTAACCACTCTCCTTGTGCAGCATAGGTTCTGAGACATTCAAATGGAGGTTTTTACCCCTGAGCTCAAGATGTATATTAACAGTATTAATTTTTGCCATTTCATACAGGAATAACCAAGGACAGCATCCAAACAAAATAAACAAAACTTTAACTTCCCATATTGTTTCCAGAAAACAGCTGAGTAACATGCAAGGACATATCTGACTTCTGGCTAGCCAAAGAAGTAACAATACCATGAGGCAGAAGTCAAACAAACATCTACTTTCCATCTTATGATTTGTTTCCTTAGTACTCCACTCTCAGTACCATAATGTGTTAGTCTGGGTAGACTAGAGAAACAAATTCATAGACACGCATATGGATAAGGTTTATAGGGTAAGGTTTATACACAAGAGGAATGGGACATTGAGAAAGCATCCCAATCCAGTCCAGTTCAAAATCATAAGTCCGATATTAGCGCATATGCCCGATACCAGTCTATAAAGTCTCCTTCCGACTCACGAAGTCACAGGTCAGTGGGTGCAGAGTCCCGGCTCTGGTGGGGGTCTCCCCATGGCTCCTTGCTGTCAGGGATCAGGGTCTATCAACAGCATCCAGTGGTGGTAGAGGCAAGTCAGTGCTGGCAGGGGTCTCCACGTGGCTTCTCCAGCTTCAAAGGTCTGGTTCCATTAGAGTAAGGCCGTGTGACTTCTCCTCTGGCTCCTTCAGCTCCTCGGACGCTGCCATCTTGTCTGTAATTCATCATCTCCAAGACTAACTCCCAACAACTGGGGGGAGACAACTTCTCAGCTCCACGAGGGAAATATCATGAGATTTTCAAGAAGTCTCAGGAGAAAACCATGCCCACACAGAGGCCTCAATTGCTACTCAATGACTATCTCCAGATTAACAGGCCAGCCTCCACTCCTACATCTTAATCATGAAATTGACCTAGATATATGACTGCCACAGATTCCAACATAGTGAACAAGATGACCATAAAATTAGTGACTTTCAGATTCCCTTTTTGAAGGAAAAGCTCCCTTTGTCTTGGGAGGCGCATGCAGGGCAATGCGTTTTGGTCTCAGGGTAGAAGAAAGCAGCCGGCCCTTCCTGAGGAGGTGGTGGGGTTCTGGGAGTCTAAGGCCTTGAGGCCTTTGCACAGGAAAGGTCTTAACTGGGGTCAAGCTCCTAGTGAAGAATGAAGCACATGATTTCTCAGGCCTCGGCAAAGGTTCATAAAGCCACACTTGATAGTGACAGTGTGGAAGCCACCATCAGAAATGGCCTACTGAAACAAATGATGCTTACGCACCTGGGATGGCGGGGTAGGGAGAAGGGAGTAGACATACCAAGCTCCCAAAACTCTTCCTGGAAATGCGTGACCCACATATTCCCCTTTTCTTCTTTACTTATCCCTGGGGATAAGTAAACAAAACACTTTGGCCATTTCTGCTTCTGACCACATCTGTCTCCCTCTCTACAGAACGGCAGTCCAACCGGCCCAATGTCTCCTGAAGGATTTTGATTTTTGAGTCACCTGGATTTTCCCGGTGCCTACAGTCCTCCAAAGTGAGCACCGAGGATAATAATGAATAATCTGTCTTCTCTTCCTTCTTCCCATTTGCATGACTTCTTCACAAACTATGAAGAATTCAACATGCTGGTGCATTTTAGATTTCATTTTTTAAAAACCTATATAGTTTTGAAAGATTCCAGATAAGGAAGAAACGGAAAACCATAAATTTCAACTCATTTTATGTGTGAGACATCTGACCATGTGCTTGATATTGTACTACTAAAAATTATTATTAATCGTGATAACATTTTAAATAAAGTAACCCACTTGTAACCACTGGCTACCCTAGCTATGCTATAGTCTTGTTCTCCAGGTAGTGATCATCTCTTATGGAGACCAGTTTCCGAATGAACGGTACAGTTAAGAAGTCCGAGATAAATTGTCAAAGTGAGAGTTATGAATACTTTCTAATTCAGTATATGACAGACCTGGGCAATTTAGGAATTTGCTTTAAAAACTGAACCGCGGAAACACCGCCCCCCCCACCCCGTGTAGATTTTTGACTCTGAGCAGCCCCATAGAGGGTTCCTGAGACTGATCCATCTGGAAGGGACCTCGTCTTCCTCCTTAAGAACAAAGAGCCATGGGTGGGTTTCACCTGGCAGCCTGGTGGTGAGCAGTCAGATGCCCAACCCACAGGTCCGCCAGGCTCCTCCAAGACATTTATCTCCCTAAGTGCTAAGTTGGCAATATAAGTCAATTGAGAAATCCACAGTAAAATTCAAACAGACTACCTAATGATATATATCACAATATATAATAATATATACATGTATATTCCAGCATCTGTATCCCAGAAAATTCATTTCCACTAAGTGTTCTGAATAGAAACAAACTTATCATGGCATTAAAATTGAATTTTTGCCCTAAGGCTAGTATGGAAATGAGTGCTGGAAAAAATAAATACGTCCTATTTCTTCTTACCCAGAGTTTTTCTAAGAGCGTTTAGTTATTTGAACATTCAGACCTTTTGCATTTCAGCGTCCTCTGGAAACAATAGAAAATGCGTCCCTACCTGACTCAAGCCTCCTCAGCCAGGTCCTATGGGAGGGAACCCCTCTTGGCTGCCAGTTAGACAATGGAGTTAAAATCTAAGTGTCCATCAGCTCACAGTGACGCTGAGCATCTCCGTCACCAATACTTGTCACATGTTGGCTGTACTCATCTTGCTCACCTTCCTCCAAAGGCGGCTTCAGTCAGCAGCAGAACTTGTGTGACTCTCTCTGCTGCAGCGCCCACGAAGACAGCTGGAGAGGCCACCAGGGACCTACACAATGGACACGTGCAGGTATTTCAGCACTGTCCGGTCCAAATTGCCTTGAGTGTTTCCCTCTCTGGTTGGCATTTGCTGAATTCCTGGATGCCACTGATTGTTTTTTAAATTCCAATCTGTATGACTTAACTTTCCTTGGAGATATTTTATAAACACACCATTAGATAGGGTGTACACGCGCGCGCGCATGCGCACACACTAAAGCAATCATCAGCCAACCACCAGTCACTATTAGCTACTTGGGGAACCTGTTTTTAGGATTAGAAAGAATTCCGTGTAGCTCTGAAGGCATAAACCTAGTGTCTAGATGGCACTGTGTCATTGTTCTCACCAAGCAGAAACGCAAAAAACTGACAGGTTTTGATTAACAACCACGAGTGAATCAGATTCGTATTTCCCCACGAAGGACAAGGGTTAAGAGGAATATTCCCATCTTGCTGCTTTTGAAGAGGCCATCCCTGTGGAAACTATCCCATGCCTGCTTACCCTGAGACACCTGCTCCCGGGGTGTCAAGCTCACAAAAAGTTTCCTCTGTGAATTATTTGGGACTTGCAGATCCGGTTATGGGGTGGGGTAGGAATGGATGTTTGGGTTTGTCCCACGTCATCTTTATTTTTTCCTTCATTTAAATGGTGTCATTTGGGAACACAGTTAAGGAAAACAATACTAACCCCTAATGAAGGAGACACGCTGGTAGTTTTTTAAGCCTTAATGGAATTGTCTCAGCACTTAAAACTTCTCTTTGCCTTCAGTCTATTTCCAGGCTAAAGGGAAATGTTTTGGAATTGAATCTTTCCCAGGAAAAAATAATCAACCCATTTTCAAAAACATGAATTGGTTAAATACAGGACACATGGAAGATGCATGTCACGTGTGAACAAAGAACTCATACAAGTGGCATTCCTGGGGAGAAGAGAAGGCTGAGTTTGGGACAGTCGCCACTTGAGCTGGGTATGGCCAGGAGTGGAGTCCAACTGAAAGCTAGACTGCCACAAGCCTCCAGTGAATGCCAACCCCCAGCAGCAGCCCTACAGGACCCGGTCGGACCCCGTGTGTTTCCAAGACTGTATGACTCTTCACAGGAGTCGGGAGCCCTGTCCCAGAGGAGCCCCTGTGGGTTTTGAACTGCTGACCCGATGCATAAGCACAGCACTACCAGTGCTTCCAGAGTGGAGTAAGTGCCAGCTCATTGCAGGAATGTCTTCACTCTCACATATGAGTGACTTATACATAGTCCGTTTGACGATGGATTGGGCTGACCCATGATTTTTAAACAGTTACAAGTTCTGCTGTAGCATTGTGTACATCATGCAGTTATCATTTCTGGTAACTATTGAATTGAACAGAGACGATGCCATTCTGCCCATTGCGTAAAACTAAAGTCTTCATCTTGTTACTGTTCATTCTTGGGAAATTTAAAGAAGGTTTTTGTTTAAATAATACTAAGAGCATCCTCAGAAAGGAGGACGTCAAGACATCATTTGGACATGTCATCCGGAGAGGGCAGCCCCTAGACAAGAACCCATCCTGCTTGGTCAAGCAGAGGGCAGTGAAGAAGAGGAAGGACCTCAGGGAGATGGACGCACGCCCAGGGCTGCCCCGACGGGAGGAACAATTGTGAGGAGGGTGCAGGGTGGAGGTGTTCCCTTCTGCGGTTCAGAAGGGCCCGTTGGGATCGCGCCGACAAAATGGCACCAAACAACCTCCTTTCTCCTTAGCATTCAAGAAGCTATCTGCTCCCACATGTGTTACAGTCCCAGAAACCCTACACAGGATGGCTGTGGGTGGGAATGAACTAGAAGGCAGGGTGTAGGGTGGTTGGGGGCTGGAGTAAAAGGTCACATGCTCAGTGACTAACCAAAATTTTGGCAGTTTAAATCTACCCAGGGGAGCGTGGCTGGGGAAAAAAAAATCCCATCAATCATTTGTTCATATGGTTCATATGGTTTCTTCTTCTCCTTCTTCAGTTCTTTTCTTCTTCTATTCTTCTTAGGCTTCTCCTTACTAAGCATTACACCCTTGAATGAGAAAAGGTTTCACAATGACAATGCATTTTCCTCCGTCCTCATCAAAACAATGAGTCTGTGGTCAACAGACTGACACATGACCACAGCTGATAACAATTTCCGACTGGAGGTTGGCTGTGTCAGAGGCAGCAGAGAAAGGGCACTTTCCAACATCCGTCCATTAGCTTCTCTCAGCCATCCCTGGAACCCCCAGCAATCAGTTCTTGGCTGTTGTCACGGTTGCTGTTGATCGTGTTGTACTTAAAAGATTCCAGGTGTTTCCAGATCATCTTTCCAGAAGTGGCCAACACGGGCACCTTGTTGCCAATCAAAGCGGACTCCTTGGATTGCACCAGCAACCCCCCGGGGTTTTCTGGGCTGTCATCTCACCAGGTCTTTCTGCTGCCACGAGGCTGGTGGGTTCCATGTGCCCATCTTTTAGCTTAGCAGCCAACTTCTTAACCATGGTGCCTCCTTTCGACACTGGTATGCTCTTCCTCATCTCTTACTGCCTAATAGAGACAAGTTGGCTGGGGAATTGGCGACTAGATGAGAAATGTGGCTGCTGACAATAAGTGATGCCATCACTGAATTACACAGGGAAAACAAAAATAAGGTGAAAGCTCTACCACAATATTTAAATATGTTTTATATCAAGTGCTCGTACTTAATGTGAAACTATTAGTGGGAAGCTGCCCACGTTTTTATCCATATTTATCATGTTGGGCTTTATTTAGCACACTTTCTTCAGGCATTCGTGTATCTCTCTGCTCCACGGAAACATCCATAAACACTTCCCCACCATGAGATAGGACATTGGCACAGACTCCTCTCACCTGGCTGGGGGGAAGAGCCATGTGCCCCAGGCTTGACCCACCTGAGAATATCATTGTCTGGGCCCACTGTGCTGGCCTCAGGAATGGGCACAATCCAGCAAAAGCCATTTGACATCTTGCCTGGGAACTCTGTGCCGGACCCCAAGCTAGAATACAGGCCCGAGGGCAAGACGATCAGTGCCATCTCCCTCATGGTGACGAAAATCATGAGAGAATGAAGCCTGGAGAGAGGAGCCAGACAGTCAGGAGGCTGGGACTGGGTGGTGGTCTGTCTCTGACCTCTACCCACCAAAGAAGGCATAAAGCTTGAGTCTACCACGCAGTAGACTATTCGGAGATGGTACACATGGTCTTCTGTCCCCTGATCGCCCCTCTTTCTTAAGGAACCTTCCTTTCTTCTTAATATTTATCTGCCTGCCATTCTTCTACGGTCTTGGAGTATAGCAAGAGTTCACTGACTGCACCCTTCCCTAATGGGTTAATTCATGAACGAGTTAGTGCGTTAAGATGAGGCTGCCCCATACAGTTCATGAGAGGGTCCAAGTGAGGTGAGAAAGGGAGTGGGCTTTGCAGAAGGAGCACCAAGTGCTGTCCTGAGGGAGCAAGTGCATGTGAGAGCTGGAGGAGAGATTCAGGTGAAGAATGCACGGGTCTGTAAAACAGTTGGCACAGGTCCCCTAGGGAGAGGAGTCGGGCTGTAACCAGGGAACAGATTTGGGACTAAAAAGTTGGAGAAGTGGGCCTCCCAACCACCAGGTCAGTTCACCATGCGTTTGAGGTGAGGCTTGGCCTCAGCTCCTTACCAAACCAATGCCAAACTCACTGCCATCAAGCCAATTCCAGCTCACAGTGATCCGCCAGGACAAGTGACCCTGTGGGTTTCTAAGAGAGAGACTGTCCCTGCTTACAGGAATAGAAGGCCCGACCTTTTTCCCCGGGAGCAGCTGGAGGTTCTAAACTGCTTAGCGCAATCTCCAGGAGACTAGGGCTCCTTACAGAAGGGATCAGGTTAATGTGACCAGAATGATCATTGGGCAGGGGACATGTACGTGGACAAAGCACCTGACTTGTGGGACTTTATAGGTTATCAGAGAAGGGCATAGATGTGAAGAGAGTAAACACGTTACCAAGAACATAGAGAAAGCTGTTCGACGGAGACATCCATTTCTGGCCACGACCGACTAGCTCCCATTCTCTTCTCAAAACTCCCTCCTTCCTGATAAGCCCTCAAGAGCAAAGTATGGCATGAAAGGCAGTGGGGCTCACTGATCTCAGCTCTGAAAACAGGGTTGGGACATCATTGCTTGGATTCCACTATCGTGAAAAGTTGTGCAATGTTCTGAACAAAGAAAATCCACAAAAGGAGGTTGCTGGCATGGAGTCCATCCCTGGCCGGAGGAACCCTGTCAGAGAGACGAGCACTACTCCACAGGGTTTCCGAGATGCACACTCTTTCCCAGAGCCGGCCGCACTTACTCTGCCCTGTGGAGCACCTGGTGGCCTTGAACCCCTGACGTTACAATTAGAGTCGAATGCTTATCCCTCCACGCCACCAGGGATCCTTGTTCTGCACAGAGGCAGCCTACAATTAATATTTAGCTATAGTGGTTTTAAAAGGATGTGAGAATGTAATAAACCAAAAAAACCAAACCAAGGCCAATCTCACGCATCCCCACTGCACCTGGGGTTTCTGAAGCTGTGCGTCTCCAGGGGAGCAGCCTTTCCAGTCTCCCAAGGAGTCATGAGGTTTTGAACTGCGCACTTTGTGGTTAGCAGCTGTGGCAGTCATGTGCTTATGTTAATTTTATAATTGAAAAGTCGGGGTGGAATCTGGCCTGTTAATCAGGAGAAAGCCATTGAGTAGCTGATGAGGCCTCTGTGTGGACATGGCTTTCACCTGAGACTCCTGGGAAATCTCACGGTATTTCCCTGGTGAAGATGAGAAGCTATCTTCCCCAGTTGTTGGGAGTTAGTTTCAGAGATGATTAACCACAGGCAACACATGATGCAGCCTCCAAGAAGCTGGAGGAGCCAGCGGAGAGACCACTCGGCTTTGCCCTGATGAAGACAGACCTCTGAAGCTGGAGTGGCATGCTTTTGATGGACCTGAGGCCTGGAAGCGAGAAGCCATGGGGAGACTCCTGCCAGCGCCAGAATTCTGCACCCACTGACCTGTGACCTCCTGAGTTGGAAGCAGACTTTATAGACTGACTTCGGGCATATGGGTTAATATTGGACTTATGACTTTGCACTGGACTTGATTGGAATGCCTTCTTAGTGTCACATTTCTTTTGTATATAAACCCTTTCCTTATACCTATATGCAAGTCTCTGAAATTTGTTCCTCTAGTCTACCCAGACTAACTCAGCAGCCCAGGGCTCAGCTACCCCACAGTGCTACAGAGACTCAATGTTTCAGGAAACATTGACATCAACATGTTGGCGAAGACCTTTAAAAGCATGCATTTTTATACAAGTGGGAGACTTTAACTGGAAATATTGACACTTGTGATGGCATTCCTGATACCATTTGATGGCCTAGATTTACTTCCACCCAACAGGAAGATATGAGGAAAGGACCCAGTGGGCATTCCAAACTAGGGAGAACCCATGACCAGGCTGATTTCTGCTCCCTCAGCCTCACTCTATCCGTCACAGTGAAAGGGTTTCTAATGATTCGCAGCACTGACTCATAACTTGCTTGGCCCCTCCCAAGATGAACAACCTGTAGTACATGGACGGCACAAGCTTGATTACTAAAAGGAAGAACAACGTGGGGCACTTGTTGCAGCTCAAGGTTTACAGCCTTCAGTATAGATTACAACTCAATATGGAGAGGACCCAAAATCCTCCCAGCTGGACCAACCAGTCATATCACAATAGACCAGCAGTTCTCAACCTTCCTCATGCTTTGACCCTTAAATACCATTCCTCATATGTTGACCCCCCCCAACCATAAAACTATTTTTACTGCTACTTCATAACTGCAATGTTGTAATGTTATGAATCAGGTGAACCCTATGATTCGTTCCACCTCTACAGGGGTCACAACCCACAGGTTGAGCATGGCAACAATAGATGGAAAAAGGATTAGAGCTACTAAGGATTTCCTCTTGCTTGGCCCATGATCAATGCCCGTGGAAGAGCAGTGAAGAGACCACATGACACAAGACCTCTCTGGGATGCTGCAAAGCAAGGACGTTACTTTGGGGGCTAAGGTGGGCTTTACCCACGCCATGATATTTTCATTCGCCTCGTAGGCATGTGACAGGTGTACGTTAAATACGCAGTACTGTAGGCAAATTAATGCATTTGAATTGGGCTGGTGACGAACATTGAAAGTACCACTGACTGTCCAAAACACCCACAAATAGGTCGTGGGAGAAGCACAGATAGAATGCTCACTCGAAGAAAAGAGAAGGAGACTCTGTCTGACATACTTTGACCGTGTTGTCAGGAGAGACCAGTTCCTGGAGAAGGGCATCATGAGAGGAGGGGCAGTGAACGTTGGGAAGTTCTTCTAAAGAGATGGATTGACACCATGGTCACGGCGATAGGCTCAAGCACAGGAACAATTGTGAGGGTGCCACAGGACAGGGCAGTGTCTTGTTCTGTCATACAAAGGGTCCCTGTGATTTAGAACCAATTCAAAGGCAAAGTCGTATCAACACTGTCCCCATTTCATCAAAATCTGCTGCTCACCTCCTCATCCTCCAGGCTCTGACCTATCTCAAAGACATCCACAGATCCCCCAGTTAACTCTAGGTCGATAAAAACCTGAGGTCTGTCTGACGAGGCCAGCTTTAAGTGTTTGGCAGTATGCTGAAATGTCGACGATTCATATGGAGCAGGTGCTCTAAAGGAGAAAGATGTGGCAGCCTAGTCTGCTCCACTAGAGAGCTGGAGCTCCAGAAACTACTCTGTAGGGGGGCTATTAAATAGACTACAAGGTGGACTTTGTGAACGGAACTTTTATTTACATTGTATCTAGAAGCAGATACATAAAACTCTTATACAATTAATTTCCAAAAGAGTGCAAGAAATTACTATCATTTGTTTACAAACCAAAACATGTATTTAAAATAAATGGACTTTGGATCATTCACTCTGTGGTGATCAAAGACCAAACAGGACACACACCAGATGAGAAACACGCAACTGTAAACTGCAGTCACCAGGATTGAAGGGTTTATTCCATGGCAGGCAGGCAGGGCTGGAAAGCACCTGTCACCCAACATGTATACTTAGTACCAGGTTCTGTAAGGAAGCCTCGCCCTCCTGGAGAGAGGGTTCGGAATGCTTTTCAGAAATGGCACCAGCCAGGTTATGTGCAAAGGATGTTCATTTAAAAACAAACAAACAAAAAACCTTCTTTAGAGGATTCAAAGTTATCAAAAGGAACCAGAGTTGTGACTGACTTCTGAGAGTCCTAATATCCTTTAGTTTCTGACTTGTCTTATAGGACTGGGGGTTGCTTAACAAAACTCACCATGGCTGGTAGTGTGGCTTCATGTTTAAATCACGAATTTCATGTGAGAAAGTATCCCTTGAGCCACACAGCTTTCTCTTACCCTTCGGTATGGGGTGGGCAGTCATGAACAAGGGTGTTCTACAGGCATCGATCAACACAGGATGTTGACCCTATCAGCACTATGATACAGATGTGGATGTGATCAAGGGTTCCATTTATCCTGTTCCATGAAGCCAGGCTCAGAAATGACAATCCGTGCCTTATGTTTTATTTATTAAATGTTGGTGGGTTTGTCTTTCAGCAAGTCTTCTTCTGGAGGGCCAAGACAGTTGTCCTGGGTGGGTGGTTTCCTTTCAAACCCATTTTGGTTCTGGGATCATTTCAGTAGTTCTGATCTTGCAGAATTTCAGATTATTGCACCAAAGAGCAAGAGAAGAGTTTCTCTTAATAGGGAGTAAGGAAGAAAAGACATCAAATACTTCCTAGTTTATAATTATTTGTTTAAAAGGTCTATGAGTGCTCTGGTAAGCCTGAATAGCTTCTTGTTTCTGGTGTGTTTTATGAGGAAACATTTGAGGAATGCAGCCCTAGGCCATCTCTGATGGCAAATTGATTGGTACAGCTTCCCTGTTTATCTCCTCTTTCCTTTCCGTGAGCTTGGATGTTTTTAAAATCACTTATTTAAAAGCACAAGCAGTCTGATGATACATCATCTAAGTCACCATGTGACCGAATTGCAAACTTTAATCACATTGCCTCTACACCACTGGTTCTCAATCTTCCTAGTGCCGCAACTCTTTCATACAGTTCCTATGTTGTGACTCCCCCCCTCCCCCAACAATAAAACTATTTTCATTGCTACTCCGTAACTGTAATTTTGCTACTGTTATGAACCAGGTGATTCCAGTGAGAGCGTTGCTAAACCCCCAAAGGAGTTGTGACCCACAGGTTGAGAACCGCTGCTCTAGACCAATCTGAAGGATGGAGATGGCCTTCCTTCTCTTTCTTTTTGTTCTAACCGGCAGGCTATGGGGCAGCTGGCCTTTTCCCACGAGGTAACCATCTGTGCCCCATTATTCCTCTACAGGGGCAGGGAATGTCTGGCCCTCGGGCTCTAAGAGGCCCATGAAATCAAAGCAGCCAACATCATGTGCTTCATCAAAAAGAAGCTGTTCCAGGCACCACATTGGGAATGAGTTCATTGAATGTCTGACTGGTGTGGCTCAAAAAGGATGTACTTTCCAAGGGCCCTTGGCAGAAAGGTTCCCTTGAACTTCTCCAAAGCAGGCAGTATTGCAATATTCTCTCCCTCCCCCATGCCCATCTTCTTAAATTTAATTCATTTCTGGGCAAATGCTTTTATCTTTTTCTGCCTACCTTATCAGATCCTAACAACTTCAGATCAGATTCTAACAGGGCACATGAAGTACTTTTGATTCTGGAGACAGGGAAATTGCTTTTAAAAAGTGACTTACCCAGTTTATAAAAAACTTGCCCTGTAAAAAAAAAAAAATCAACTTCAAACTATTGAGCTGGAAGAGGGAACCATCAGGACATGTTAGACTCCATGCTGGGCAGATGGCGTCATTAGGGAAAGCCTGCCACTGGGCAGTGCCCCTCTGCAGGATGGAGTGCAGTCGGGGGTGGCCCTGGGAGCTGGGTGCACCAGACCTTCACAAAGTGGAGACACAGCTACTTCCAGAAGGGTGGGGAAACCCTGCCAGCCCTTATTCTTCAGACAGGACTCTCTGGAAAACACTTACCATTCACTGTAGGCACACGGGTTCTCTTCACTCACCCTAGACACATTTTTGATCATTGAAAAAGTGTTGCAAAAAAATTTAATAGCTTAAATGCCTTATGTGCACTCATTTGATGACAAGTTTACAGCTCTTATATTCCTTAATTCAAACAGCTTATAGGGACCCTCTATATAGCAGAAAATGAAAGGATAGCCTTTGAGACCAGGTACAATCAAGAGCCCACCCAAGCACCAAGTACCTCTTCCCCTAGAAGTCACCTCACCCTGGTAGTATGGCCCGGCACGCCTCCGCCCCTGAAAGCAACAAAGATGTGTGTGTGTGTGTGTGTGTGTGTGTGTGTGTGTGTGTGTGTGTTGGGTAGGCGGGGGGTGGGGGTTGGGGGAGTTGAAGAAATGTTTTCAAGTCCACTTGGCCTCCTATTCTCTGTCTTTGAGTTCTAAAATGGGGGTGGGGGGATAGGAACTGCCAAGAGACAGGGAAGAAAACATCTGGGATTATATGTTTCATCTGAAATGGAAACATTTCCCTTTAGAGTTCGGTAAGTGGAAACATTGTCTACATCCAAGAATCCTCAAATGCTACCAGGAAGTGTTGTGAAATGATTAAATAGCCTTTCAAAACCAGTAGTTACCAGGGGCACTACACCTGCCTCTCCCCCACCCCACCCCCTACACAAAACTCAATTGGTTCTTAGGAAAGGATGAACAGATGATGCCAAGTTACCTAGAATTTAGCTATTAAAAAAACCCAAAACTTTATAAATGGCAGTGTGTTATGCAGCAAGATTCCCACAGACCTGGTGTGGTTTTAATATTTTTCTTACATTGGACTGGCTCCACACTTTCAAAAATGTTCAAGTAGAACCGTGGGTGTGGGTTATATAACTTACAGTTAGGCAGGGTCAAATCTAGCACATTGTTCAAGGTGACTACAGAAATGCATATTGTCCGGTTAACTCCGGGGACCAGCTTTGCTTTGTAGCCTTTCAGTGAAGAACTTCCTATACGCTTCCATTCGGCACGAAAACCCAGTTCTTTTATGAAACTGACTTATGTGATCAAGTTTTGCTCTGGAAAGTGTCGCCTGGGGCTAGAGAATTCACCGAGTAGAGTTTTCACTAAAGAAAAAGTATAGAGAACACGCTCTCACACACGGAGCACACACAAATTTGCTCTCACAGGAAACCTTGATCAACTAATATCTCTTTAATAACAGCTCTCGTTCCACAGGTCTTTTGCCTGTATGCCAATTTGTACCAGAGTTTTAACGGCAGAAAAGGCAACGCTTTTTCAACATTGGTGGTATACATCTCTTTAAGAATTTTTCATGTAAGGCCATTATTATTTTTTCTTCAAAATAGACAAACCACAAGATGGACATGAAGGCAACAGAAAAAACAAAACCCCACTTCTCACTAGCCTCTACCCCCAAAATCAGTACAACCTGAAAATAAATGACTTAAAAATGAGCTTTGGAAAAGACAAGTTGAGTGGTCTGCCTTCCCCAGCCCGAGGGGCCGTGACTCATACTTCTAACCACTCTTTCTAAGGGTACAGGGTGGCAGACTTGGGCTGGGTTCAGGGCCTACTTCTTCAATGCCACCTTCCTAAGGGGCCAGGCGGCTGGGAGAGGCACTCTGCTCATCCCATCGACCTAACTCAGGCCAGGACACACATGAAATGTGCTTCTAATGCATAAAAATCACAGTGGATAGCAGCAAAGGGGGCGGGCCGGGTGGGGGAGAATGCGAACGTTCACATTGTGATGATTCCACACGGAGGAAAGCCGACTCTTGCTCCCCAAACCTCCAGACGTCCCTTTTGAAAGAACAAAAAGAAACCCAAGATAGCTGGCCCACACGCACACGGACACGCGCGCGTGCACACACACGCACACGCATCCCCACAGGGACCAGGGCAGGGATCTGGACACACAAAACCGAAATCGTGCTGGCAGAAGTTCCCGGCGCGTGACGGAAAAGTGTGTAAACGGTTTCTCGCTCGTGTCCTCTCGTGCCCAAAGTGCAGGGTGCGCGGCCCGCCTTGGCCCATCAGTAGTGCTTCTCCTGCAGGTAGTCCTTCATTTTGTTTGGCAAAGGCAGTTTCTGGATCAGGTCTATGCGGGTGTACTGGCGGATCACGAAGCGGCACAGGTACTGCAGCGAGCGTACCTGCATGAACCGCGACACCGGGTTGGTCAACCGCACCGGGTAGGTGGCCGAGCCGGGCAGCCGCGACCGTGAGTAGCAGAAGGCGCCGTTTTCCGAGTCCCGGATGGAGTGCTCGATGAGGTCCACGATGGACGTGTGCCCTTCCACATCGGGCTGCTCATAGAAGCTGAACCTGCCATTGGAGTGCTCGATCCTCGTGTGCAGGGTCTTGCCGTGAGAACGGAAGCTCAGGCTGAGCAGGTACCTGTCGTCCGAGCTGTCCCGGACCAAGAAGGAGCCGTCGGGCACGCTGGCCAGCTTCCCCTCGGCCTCCCAGCGGGTGATGGGCCCCCAGTACCAGCCCTGCTTGGCCAGTTTCTTGAGCTCCTCTGTCAAGCTGGTCACCACCAGCGGCCCGCTGCTCTGCACCGAGTCGTAGACCCTGGCCACTCCGGGGGCGGAGTTGGGGTCGAAATTCAAGTGGCAGCGCACGCTGTCCGGCAAGTGGCCGTCGGGCCCGGCCAGGCCGCTGAAGTTCCTTTGGATCGGATGGCTCTGCATGGGAGGTAGCAAGGGGGATAGTGGGGGCACGTCCTCAGACCCGGCGCAGGGGCTCTGCAGTGGTATGCCTGTGGTGCCCACCAGGAGGCTGCCCACAGGCGGCTCAGCAAAGGCACCCCGGCTGGCGCCCAGGTCCGGCTCCCCGCAGTCGGCGTCTGGTGAGGGCGGTGGCAGCACGCCGCCTCCCCCGGGCGCGGGCACGGCAGAGACCTCCATGGGCGAGGAGCCGTCCAGGCAGAAGGGCGGGGAGCTCTCGAGCGGGTACATCCCATCGTCTAAAGGCACAGTGTACTGGAGGTAGGCCTGAGACACCAGGCCAAGCGCAACGGGCACGCGGTCGTCTAGCTGCAGGTGCAGGTCGGTGGCGTGTGGCCCGCCAGTCGGGCTGGGCCCTGCGGGCTCCGGGGGCGCATGCAAGTCCTTGCGCACACCGTTCAGGGCTGGACCGGGCCCCGCAGCGTGCACCAGCGCCTTCACGCGCACCTCCACCTTGACGCAGGTCTCCTCCGAGGCAGTGGGTCGCAAGGGCCAGGGTGTGGGGCTGTAGTGGTGGGCGCGCAGCGATGTGGAGCGCATGGGCCGCTGCGCACGCGCGTCCTTGAAGACGATGGGCGCCGAGGCGGAGGAGAAGGTGTCCTCATCGGCAGTGCCCCCCGAGGTGCCGGCACCCTTACCCCGGGGCTTCTGCTTGGCAGACAGCCGCCTCTTGAGTGTGCCCATGAGGCTTTCGCTCTTGGCCCGGCTCTTGCCGCTCTTCTCGTCCTCGCCCTGCAGGTCGCTGCTGGCCATCTCCTTCCCGTAGCAGCTGCCAAAGAGCGAGTCCTCCTTCCCGAAGTCGCCGGCCAGTGAGCGCTGCGGGACCACCATGAAATCGGCGTCGTCTTTGCTTTTGTTCAAGTTAAAGGATTTCCGGAAGGTTTTCAGACTGATCTTCTTCATTCTGACCAGTCACTGGGGCCGCGGGGAGGGTCAATTCCTCGCTGGGATCGGTCCCCAAACCGCGGAAGGGGCTGCGATGCGGCATCGACAAGGCGTCTGCCCGGCTTCATTTAATTTCCGGAGCCATTTTCTACAGAGGATAGGAAAGAGAAATTCGTCATATTGAAAATAACTTCCACAGCCCTTTCATCGCAATCATGACTAGAGCCCCTGACACCCCAACAATGATGGCTGAGTGATGTCTTACAATACCAGTTCTGTAGGCACTGGGGGCTTGTCTCCAGATGCGCAATGCCTCATATGTCCAGCAAACCCTTGATAATGCCTGCAGAACAGCCCCCAACCTTTGTCCTTCCTTTTTGCCCAGTCGTCAATGTCAGGGTCTGTCAGCAGCCAGGCCTCTCTCTCCCACGTCCATGCCATGCTCATGGGCGGCAAAAGGCCAGAGGCTTTCCACCCTCTTGACCCTGACCCTCTAGTCTGCGCCCCAGCGTACAGCAAACCCTCATGGGCAGGTATGGCACGGCCACCAAGTGGTGCTCAGGGAATCACAAACACAGTCACCTCCATAACTTAATCTATCTTAAAGCACATAAGCAAGTGTACAGTGGAAATGAAAGGCACTGCCCACTCATCAATTATCTGGAGACAGCCTGCGCAACTCCCTCTCTGCTCTGCTGAACCCTGCCTGTCCCTCTGTGGGGCTCTGGGGGCTTGGTGTGCTGCTATGAGACTGGAAGCTTCTCCACCATTATTCCAGGTGCCAGCACGTCCCCATTGGGAAGAGGCTTCTACAGTCCTGCCACACAGAAGAGAGCAGGAAGGGGGTACCGGTGATCCATTTTCAAAGTAGATTGGCCAGTGACGAGGATCTGCAGAGCAGCAGAACATGGAGAGGTGCAGTGCTGGAAGATGAAGTCCACAGGTTGGAAGGCACTCAGACTGCAACTGGGGTGGGGGTGGGGGTGCCGCCTCCTCAAAGGAAAACTCAGTCTAATGACTGACAGCGTAGACAGCAAAGCTTTCGGAACCTTCGTTTGCCTAAGCAAGACGTCCCAGAATAAAAAGAAACGGAGGCAGATTCGATCAGTTAAGTGGAAAGTTAATTCACCTTTACATCACAAGTCCCTTGTGATTTGGAATAAGGAAATGTGGACATTGTCAAAATTGCAATAGTATGCTTGAAGACCCATACCCTGGTATGACTGAGCTGAAATGGATTGGTATCATGCCTTTGAATTAGATGGTCATGTGGACTACTGTGCCTGGCATGACAGACATGACTGACACGAAGAAAAGCATCGCATGCATCCTCAGAACGAACACTTCCATGTCTCTTGTGAAATACAGAGCTGGAGAGCAAGGGTGAGATCTATGTCTGATAAGAAAGCCTGTTATTACAACTGCTACCCAGCTTCCCACGGCCTGTGCTACTATTGAGCTGAAGAAACTGAAGACTGGGTAATACCAAGACTGATTGAACATGCAATCAAGATGGGTTGATCATCACTGGTGACCGAAACAAGAAAGTCAGCAACAAAGAGAAGAGAATCGTTAGTTGGAAAATATGCATGTCCCTGGTGACAGGCACTGAGCTGGAGGTCACTTTATAGAAGACCAAGAAATGACTTCTTTGGTACATACAACTGTTTTCTTCAACAACATAAACATCAACAATACACATAGACCTCATCAGATGACATCCACAGAAATCCAAGGGACTACACATTGGTGGAAAGAGACCTTGAGTTGAAACCTACCTGAAGATACAACCACAGCGGGTGAATTCCGTGAGAGAATGGTCATTCACCTTTACATCACAAGTCCCTTTTGTGATGTCTAGGAGAGGAGACAGGAGGAGGATGCTTCCAAGTTAGCTAGCCATGTTCATCTCAGGGGTGCACCGAAATAACCAAGTGTCTAGTGAAGATTTATTTGAATTATGAAAGCATGTTTCCACCACTACATATTAATAACCTATCATTCTCATTATTCCCCCTTTCTCTTTTTTTTTTTTTGTTATTTCCCTTGGTAAACCTTTTTGCACCCTGTTCCACTCATGAAACAATCTTTCAGTTCACTACAGATTTCCTGGAAGTCATTTCAGTAGGGAAAAAAGAAAAAAAAAAATGGCCCTGCAATTGAAAGCTTGACGAAAAAACCACCCTGTCTAAACTCATGTAAGATTTTGTTTCCTCTTCATGACAGGCTGCCTGATCCATGTTCACATGCCTTCACAACAGCACTGAGTTTTCAAAACGATTCAGAAGTGTCGTGAGAAATTACACAACTCCTGAAAGCAATTTTAGACTAACAGAGCACCACCCCCTGCCCCACCGGAAAAAAGAAAAAAAGACTCCATGGTCACCGAGTCCACCAGATCATAACCAACCCTGCTGCCATGGAGCTGAGTCCGCCTCACAGGAACCCTGGAAGGGTGGCAGTGTCCACTGCTCCCTGGACTCTGAGCCCATCAATCTCCACAGAAGCACACAGTCTTGCCTTTTTCCCAGGAAGCGGCTGGTGGGCTTTCACTACTGACTTTTCAGCGAGCAGCCCAACGCTTAACCCGCTGCACTCCCAGGGCTCCTGGCGAAGGCAACTTTAGAAATGCATCCGAGAAACTGTCAAAAGGTTCTTGGGGAAAAAAATGGAAAGATCATGGGATTTTCCCATGAGTCTTTTGAAGCTCCCTCAGAAACCATGGGAAACTCATAGGAATCCTGGCAAATAAAGAAGCCGCAGGCCCCTTGGAGAAGCAGGTGTGTACAGCTTGCAGGAACCTCCCATGTGACAGAGGGGCGGATGTGCGACACTGGGGCAGGCCCTAACTGAGTAGGTAAGCCTGTTCAGGGACCATGGTTCCCCACCTGGAAAAAAGAACACACTCCCTCCGTCAGCAAAGATTGACCCCAGGTGGACAGATGGAAGATCTACCTACAGATGAAAGTAACAGACCATCTTTATGTCCCGAGTGTTTTACACAGGCAGAAACAGTACACGTGACAACACTTGAGCTCTGGAAACACCCCAGTGTGGGAAGAGGTGCAGCTAAGAGAAGCCCCTGAGGTGCCGCCTGCGGCTCGTGGAGCAGAGGGTGAAGGCCTGGGAGAAGTCCCATGTGTCTGTCTTCACAGGCAGAAGGTGTCGACCTGCAGATGAACGAACCTCCCCGAGCAAAGAGTCTGCTGTCTGGGTCATCGGCAAAGAGACCCATGTATCCCACAAAGGAGGGGCCACCAACTCACACCGGGAGTTGGAAGTCTTGACTGGCAGCAGCCATAGGATGAGAAGGCTTGGCTGTGGGATTTTAGCAAGTACCTTGCTGAAGGGAGGCACTGGTTGAAGGAGTGCTGAGAGACCCGGGTGAAGGAGGACTCAGGCTCAGTGACAGGTCCATGAACGAAACCATGAGACCTTGGAATGACAACAAGGACCCAATCCCAAATCCACTGCCACTTGGTCAATTCTGACTCACAGTGACCTTATAGGTTCGTTTTCTAGACCTAGGGTCTGTCCCCTGCTAGGGCTTTCTTTATGCAAGCAGACAGCCCCCCTTCTTTCTCCTTTGGAGTGGCCAGAGGGTCTGAATTACTGACCCCAAACTTAGTAGCCCAACAGGGCCCCTAACTAGAGTCTTGATGAGGGTGGGAAGGGCTGGAATCAAAGGGAGTGCCCTGACTGGGTCCACCTGAAGGGTGAGAGGACCTGGCCCACTGGGTTCTGAACAAGCAGATGCATCGCACAAAATGAGGCTGGGTATTTGATGCCAGTGTCTACAACTGCCCTGATAGCAGTGCTTGTTACCGCCTCTCAGGTGGCTGACACGCACATTTACATCAGGCAAGGTCAAGAGGTTTTGAGGCTCAACTGGTTCCGCAGTCCACTGTCACATGCACACAGAAGGCAAGAGATGTACTACCACAGAATAGTACTTGGTGCTCAGCTCCGACTCATGGAACCCCAACATGTGTGTGTGTGTGTCTGTGTGTGTGTATTTCGGGGTAGAACTGACCTCCACAGGTTTTTCCATGGCTGATTGCACTGTTTGGGGGGAGAGACTTGCCCAAACTTTCTTCCCAGGTATATCTGGGGGTCAACACCTGGTACATGGATGGTTTGCGTCACACAGAACACCCAGCAACTATCTACTTGATAGACCGTTCCTTTTCCCAATGATGGCACGGCTCTAACACAATATGAACACAGTACACCTATCAGAGACAGAGGTGCAAATAGTTCCCATGAGAGTGTGCCATAGATGGAGGACTGGCTGGGCTGCGGCCCCCTCCCTCTGCCTTACACACACCAAAGCACAAAGGCTTGCAAGACTCAGAAGACCAAGGCAGCCTCGTTGTGCAGTGAGGGCTCACACAGGTTCCACTATGAGAAAGACATCCCAGACATTACAAACTAGGAAACATTCCATTGGGCCGTATGGTCCTTTATCGCTTCCCTTCGTTTTCTAGGCAAAGCTCACTCTGAAATTTTTAAGAGTATGTTTTTCTGTTTGCACTTCCAAAAATACACGCCATCTTTTTATAGGGCTGCCATCTGTCTCGGGCCTCAGTGAATGCTCTAGGTTGGCTCTTCTGCGTTTTGAATGGCAAGATTTTAACTTTACACACAGCTTTGAAAATTCACGTAGAAGGTCCAAGGGGAAAGGAGGCTTGATTAGACTACTGTGTCCAGCTGGACAGAGGTGAGAGTCTTCCCGGAGTCTCATACACTCCGTCCATACACAATGCTCTGAGGCAGGCCCACCTCCCAGACACCACACCCCAGGAAAATACTAGAATGGGTTCCGTGGAAGGGACCCACATGTTTGGAAGTTGGAGATGTGTTTCAGCCACACACTCCAAATTAAAAGTCGTCCTCAATATTCCCCCATCATTAGGCCAAATGTAAGGTGTTCTTTGCAAACACATGGTGGCTCACTGTATACTTGAAGGCTTGCTGCTTGAAGGGTATCTGCCTAAAGGTTATCTGCCATCAAAAGCAGTCAGAACATCTCATCCTAAGTACAGTCCACTCCTTCTGATAAGGACCACGAGGTAGCGCCCTGCAGAAAGGGCACAAAGTCACCTACAGTTAAGCCAGATCAGAGACAACCAACATTAGGCTGCCACCTTGACTCTAGAATCTGCCCATCTTGTCATGTGTGTGCCTTCCTGCCACATGTATGTCTCTAGTACCTCTCCTTCCTATCACATGTGTTTACCATGGTTTGCGTGCCTGAGGTTACACTGGGGTCTCGTTCTGGTTCTGCTCAACATGAAAGAAGGGAGCCCTTGTAAACACTATCTTGTCTGATGTCTCTTTTCATTTACCCCTCAATTACACAGCCATCCCCTTAGACCCATTCTACTGCAGAGGCTGATCCCCCACCAAGGAGCTTGCTTAGCCCTACTTTGACACACACGGAAGCTGAGTCTCACAGAAAGACTAGAATGTTCTCAGACAACATTGCTGAGGGATTGGCCACTAGGACGTAGCAGAGCCTGGCTGCCCAGTCCAAATCCCAGAGGCCAAGCTGCCTTGCTTACAGTGAAAGCCAAAACACAACAAACAAAACCCCCCACTCACTGCCACTGAGTACATTCCAAGTCAGAGTCACCCTACCTGTGATTTCCCAAGACTCTCTATGGCAACCAACACCCACGTCTTTCTCACTCAGAGGGGATGGTGGGTTTGAACTGTAGACCTGGAAGTTAGCCGCTCAACTCCTAACCCATGGTGCACTACTGCTCAACCCAGCAAACATTTGAGTCACTGGGACACTACCCTTTTCAACCTACTGAAGACCCTAACATTTGTTGAAGAGGGTTGGTTACAGGTACAAAAATTTACCTTAGTGGACATTAACACAGGACACTCAGAAACATTTCATTTCATTATGAACCTATTTTAAGATAATGGCAGTCAACTCACTGTGCTACCCAAAATAACTAATTTTTCCAAAGCAAAACTTTGAAGAGAAGTGGGCCGTTTGGGCTTATTATGTCAGGAGCTTGTCTCACTGAAGAGAAAAGTGACTGGATTTTGCTTCTGTGGTTAGCTTACGCTGCTTTGATTGACGTATATGAAGAAAACCCACCTCTAGCAGATGCTCAGATAGGAAAAGAAGAACCATTCTCATAGCCTGACCATGCCGCTGTGGGTCATCTCCACTGATACTACACCAGAACTCAACGAGTAGTCAGTACTCCAAGGTTAACTGTGCTAGAGCATCTGAAATCAGATCACGACCACTTTACGCCTGAATACCTTCCAACCCACTGGCCAATCCTGTGTTCCGAGTATATCACACTAAAGTACGTTTCTGCAACACCATACTCTACTTGACTTCGTCATACAAGATGCAGAGGGGTAGCTGCTGGCATCCATCAATCCCACCCTAAGCCTTCACACGTAGGGACACAGTGAAGGTCGGTCACCATGCTGCACACAAGCATCCATGATTCTGACTTTCCCTTCCAAGCTTCAAATTCAACCTGAAACTCACCAGTCGTGGCAACACCTTTGGCTGTTTTCACAGAAGCCACTGGCTGCTTTGTTCTCTGCTTCATTCTTTTATGGCAACACCTTCCCCACAAAGTCCGGGCTGAAAACCACCTCGGTTTCCTATTTATTCTCTCTAGTAATAGTGGTGCTGTTTGAAAAATAAAACAATTAAAATGACACAAGTGCTTCCCACTAAGGCATCCATCTTCCTTCGCGCCTTCTACAGACGTCTGTCAATCACACAGATATTAAAAAGTTGCTGTGCAAAGGCAACTTAGGGAAGCAGTACTTCCCACTGCTCATCGGCAACCTTCCTTCCTCACCACATCTGGTGCCCGCCTGCTTTCTCATGACGGGTGCTTGCAGGCAAAGAACATGTGGTTCCTGCTGGCTTGGTGCTACCGTCTGGGTCTGGTCAGGTGCCAGCTATGTACAGAGCCCTGGTTCCACAGTGGTTCCCCGCTGGGCTGCTAACTGTAAGGTCCGCAGTTTGAAACCACCCACTGCTCCGTGAGAGAAAGATGAGGCTCTCCACTCCTGCAAAGAGTTACCATCGTGGAAACCCACAGAGGGCAGCTCCGCCCTGTCCAACAGGGTCACCCGGGGTGGGAATTGACTTGATGGCAGCCTGTTTGGCTTGGACTTTGGTGAACTGGAAATTTTATATCAGTGACGACGTCAGCATTGGGGGAGAGGTGAGTGAGGTTTCTGCCTGACGATAAAAGAAGTTTGGACCTCCTGGGTTCCCAGAAGGATTCGCGAATCACACTTTGAAGCCACATATCCAATTCCCTGAGAAAAACCGACTGCCTTCGAGTGGATTCTACCTCCCAGAGACACAATACAAGGTCTCCCAGGCTGTCAATCAGGGTTTCCCAAAGGGGCGGGCCACAAAGGCCCACAGCAACACCTTATCCCGGTTACTAGCTAAAGCACCTAAGTTCTTAATTGGGAGGGCGGGTGGGAGTGCTGCGTCTTTTTTTTGTTTAAGGGGGGGTGGGGGGAGAGACAGTAGGCCAAGTAAATATGGGAATGCAGGCTGTCAATCTTTTCAGAAGCAGACAGGCTGGTCTTTCTCCCTCAGAGCAGCAGGTGGATTTGAACCACCCACCTTGTGGTTGCAGTCGAGTACTGACTGACTGCCCTGAGGCTCGAAGACAGTTCCAACAGAGGCTGTTAACGCAGCCCAGAGCATCCACAAAGCAAGCCAGGAAGGAGTTTCCCTGGCGGCCGATATCTGCCCCACGAAAGGTGGTGACTATGGTTCCTGAGCGCATCTGGCTCGAGCACCTCAAGGTGGCTTTCTATGCTTTCTGCTCAAAATCAGCTCAATGCCAGGGAGAGGGGTTTGGCTCCCAAATCTTAGCAGAGACTGCATGCCGAGACTCAGCAGTGCTGGAGGGGTTTGGCTCCCAAATCTTAGCAGAGACTGCATGCCGAGACTCAGCAGTGCTGGTGATGCAGGGGTTAGAACACACTCAGAATACACGGCCGCTGTGCAGAAGGCCAACCGTTCGAAGCCACCGGCTGCTCCCCAGGAAGAGAGCTGCTTCAGGGAAAGACGAATTCCTGGGGAGCAGAGGACAGCTTGTCTCTGACCCAAGGGTTACTGTGATCAGTGACAAACACCAGGGCCACAGGCTTTGCTTTTCCCCATCTTTCTCAAACTTTTGACTATCACTTAAGCGTGTGCGTGTGTGTGCGTGTGTGTTGTGTGTCTGTGTGTGTTGTGTGTCTGTGTATGTGGTGTGTGTGTGGGGGGGGGGGGGACTTTCCCGGAGCAGTGCATTTGTTTCAAAGGCGTCTCTGGACCCCCGAGTATCTGAGAAAGGGAGGTGAGGAAAGGAGGGCGAGAGGAAAAAGAAGGTGACAGTGATGAGTCCAACATGAGAGAGATGTTGTTTCAGTCCCGATGTATCTGTCGTGTCGACACACAGACACGGGCATGATAGCGACGTCTGAGGAAACACCCGTTCGGACTGCTGCGTCAAGTCTCTCCAGCCACCCTCCACCACGCTTGACAGCTCCCTGTCCACCCACAGGCCTGTTCCCAATATCTAAACGGGCTCCTCAACATGCCCAACTCAAGTCCCAGCCTTGTCCCATTTCCACTCACTGCACAGTTCAGTGGCACACACAGATCAAGTGTCTTGTTACAAGCCGCTTCTAGAACGGCAACACCCAGAGGAGAAATCGCAAGCCTGCCCACACGTGGGGACGCATGTGGCCGGGGTCACCCCGCAATCTGTGCAGAAGTTGCTTTGTGGAAACTTAACTCCTGCATAAAGCTTCACCAGAAACCCAGGAAGGCAGTCTTTTCTGTCGAGCAGACTTATCACACCGCAGAACTGGCTCTATAAAAACAAAGCTATGTGATTTGTAAAGATGAAATAAATGCAAGTTACTGATTTTTTTTTCTTTTTCTTTCCTCCTTCCTCCCTGTACAATTATGTACAAGCCACACAATTTTTCACAGACCCCAAAACTGTAGCGCGACTTTCGTGGTGATGTCAGATAGTTTGGGATGACTCCCCGTTCCTTGACCTTTGTAAATTCCATACTGTGACTGGGTGGGGACATGCAGATAGGGTGGGTTACCAGGCTCAGAGGCAGGGATTTGGGGCTCACGTGGCTGAGAAACCCAGGGCCAGAGTGTTGTGCCTGCCGGCAGGCCCCAAAAACTGCAGGGCAGACACAGGGGCTCAATCCTGTCTATTTTACAACCTACTGGCTTCCCTAACAAGGCCCACACAGTCGTGACGATTGTCTGTGAGCTCCATGTGGCCCCTGCATCGGGTGACCAGACCCAAGAGGTGCAGCATGCGGTGGTCGGGATAGCCAGTTCCAGACAGGACAAAGGAGGATACAGGTGCAGACCTGTCTGACCGTTGTCTTCTGGCAAGCCAACGTGGTCCATTCCACATTCTGCTTGTCCCTCCCAAAGCCAGAGAAGGTCAGATGTGACCCCCATGCCATGTCCTCAAGTTGGCAGGAAGAGTGTATCGCAGATGTGATTAACTTCTAATTCTACTCCCAAGATGGGCCAAGCGGGAAATCCCAGGCAATGTGCATAAGGATATAGACTGTAATTCACACGGATGCCCCACTAAGGCGATGTCGATTGAAGTGTGTAACAGTGGCCAGTGGTCCTTCAGTGGAAATGAAAGCATACACGGTTGTTCATTTCCACCAGAAGCAAAATGTCTATGGCACAAGAGTCCCTGCTTCAGGGTGGTTTCCTCACTCAATGGACAGCCCGACTGTTCTAGGAGAAAATGTCCTTCAACAGACAAGAACGGGGAAAGGCCAATGCCAGCCACAACCATCACTCGGGATGAAACTTGAGTAACCAGGATGAAACATGACGAAGTCCGTTCAAGGAAAACTGGCTAGACAAGATAAAAAGGAACAGGCCCAGGCTGAGCCCCGGTGGTGTAAGTAGTTGAGTGCGGGCCTGCGGCCCGCAGGCCTGTTGGTTCAAATCCAGCAGCGGCTCTCAGAAGCAGCACTGGGTAGCGCCCACGACCACCAGAGGCAGTGATGTCCCCTCTCCCCCCCCCCCCAAAAAAAAGAAAAAGGAACAGGCCCAAGACAATAGGTACGGGCACATTACAGAGAAAACTGCCCAAACTGCTTGCATGCTAAGAAGGCCAGCATTTTAAAATGTCCCTTCCAGGACCAGGAAGGGAAATAAACAAGAAATGTACATGGGACCTCACATCTTTATCTTATCTATTGGCGAGATGGAATTCTGTACACGCAGAAATGGAGACTCTGTCTCCCACTTAAGGAAGCCTCATGGGGGGAAAAAAATCAAATGTTTACAGAGCTCGGAAGCAAGGAATTAAGCAAAACCAAATAGGCACCCACTGTGAAAAGTGGACCCCACAACAAGAAGAGGAAGAAGAGGTGTGGAGAAAGCACCAATCAGCGAGTCAGAAAGACAAGGCGGTGAACAGGTACAGCCTCGCATAGACCACAGAAACTTAACAGGGGACGATTGTCAACCAGGATCAAACAAAACGCAGAAAATGCAAATATGCAAAATTAGAAAGAGGAATCACAGGTTTCGAGAGCAGCTGAACTGTAAGTGTGCTCTGACTGGCACTGAGGACAGCTGCACAGCAATTTCTCTCTCCTCCATCGGCATCAGAGGAGGTCTGATTCTCACCGCCACAGAATGATTTCCGCTCATGGTGGTCCTACCGGACAGGCAGAACTGCCCTGTGGGTTGGTTTCTGTCAGTCTTTACACAAGTAGAAAGCCTTGTCTCACACGAGCATGCAGAATGGCCGGTGGCTTCTGAGTGTTCACCTTGCAGTTAGGAGCCGAAAGCATAACCCGCAGAGCCACCAGGGCTCCGTCAGAAGAGGCAGGAATCCCAAAGTAGCAAGCAACTGTCAGAGACACTGAGGAAGCCACAAGGAGTTAGGATTTCTTGGGGAGAAAGGGAGGCAGGTGGAATTCCAGGAGGCATCAGGCTGATACTCTCAACTTCTGCAGAGCACCGCGGGAACCAGTAGGCAGCCGGTGGTTCTATTCTGAAACCACACAGACTCAGATTTCAAAGTTTGACAAAGTCAGCAATGAAATATATATATATATATATATATATATATATATATATATATATATAAAGATCAAGCCAATCTCATTCAAATACCAGCAGACACTGGGGGTCAGTAAGGAAGCGTGCAAGGGGGAGACAGCACACTCTGGGAATGCAGCAGTTAGTATGCAGTATGTGGAGAGCAATGAATAGCATTTCACCACAGATCAAAGGAAGAAGAACCCACGCTGTCATAGCGACCAATCACAAAACATACCCAACATCCCTCCGTCCACCAGGGACAGGCAAGACGTCTGCCATTCTCGGGTCCAGGGAGGTGGGGTCATGAAGGATGCCGGGAGACAGCAGAGGATGAGAGCCTGTAGTACAAACCCCTCTCTGTCCAGGCCATTAGCGACCAAGTGACAGCCTGTCCCACATATCAGCCAATGGATTAGACAAGAAGAAAACAGAGTGGGAGGAATGGCCAGTGCACAGCTGTGAACCGTGAGGCTCGGGCGTCTGGAAACTGGGCCACTGAAGACCTGGTTGGGGTGGGTGTGGGGCAACCAGTTCTGCTGACCCGGGTGGGGTGGCCCTGGGCGGGGGCTGTCTGAGCGGCAGTCAGGGACCGGCTGAAACCCTGACTGTGAATCCTGGGAACAGAAACAAGCGAGGCGGGAACAGACAACTGGTCCACGTGGCTAATCCTTCCATGAGCTTGGATGGAAAAGCAAACAAAGTGTGGAAAGCACGGCAAGGCAAGCTTCACAAAATCTCCATGTGAACAATCGTGAGCATCTGATGTGTTTCAAAAGCTAGAGGAGACACAGTCAGATCTGCACATTCCAGACCCCAGGTAAGGAGGGCCGCGGAGAGGAGAAGAAAAACACAGACATTTTGCCCTCAGAGAGTGGCAGGGAAGTGGGGGGACCAAACCCTGCCAGAAGCAGAGGCTAGCCAGACTCAGGAAAGTTAGAGACCCCACTCTTGCTCTCCCACAGGTTTACCTATAGATGAACATCAATATGAAACTGGTGGGAGGAGACCTGGCCAGCTCCCATCTTTCCTGAAGCAGCCTACCTACCACCTCTCTCTCTGGGTAGGGAGCAGGTGGGTTTTGAGTCACCCACCTTTCAACAAAGAGCAGACCCCTTCAGCCCTGGGTCGCCAGACTACTTATAATGGCTTCAACATGCTGAAGTATTGTTCACAAGCACATGCACACCTTGGTCTTCTTCAGAGCTCGCAATAGACCTGGGTGACAGAAAGACACACCTGGCAGTTGGATGGAATGACTCAATCATGTCAAAATACTAACTCAGGATCCCAGTACAACATCAACAATGCTGTGGAGAAGAAGCAAAGGACATGAAATTAACATCCACATGGGTACTAACAGGAGCAAACAGGGAACAGGCCAGGACCATGCTCAAGAGACTAAGGAGGAAGGCTGGCCAACTCAGGATGCCAAAACACTGTGGCCAGAACCAGGAGGAGGTTAAGGACAGAGCCACGACACAGGGCGTGCACTCACCTAGTGGGGGAAGAGTCAATGACGTTGTTGCTGTTGACAGATGTGGATTCTGTTTCGACTCGTAGCAGGCCCGTGAGTACCTTACATCAGAAAAAATTCCAGAAGGACCAACTATAAAAGCCCAAAAGAGGAGAAGCCAAAAGACACCCTAGACATATGAGGGGGTGAACATAAAGAAAGGACGGTAACAGTCATCAAAATCTTGCAGTCAGGGGCTTCATTGCCGTTGTTAGCTGCCCTCAAGTTGGCCCCTGACAACCTCAGTCCGGGCTTTTCACTGACTGACTGTTTGATAGGCCACCATCCCTTTCTGTCCCACCTTCCCCACTGCCATGGCATGTGTCACCTTCACTCGTCAGTGGTTTTAAGGTTGCATAATGATCCAATTTGACGGTCAGTGGTGAGGAGGCTAGAATAGGATGCAGTCCTGGCCCCACGAAAAAGGACTTCTCCTGGAGCGTGCCCTGCATGCACTTTTACCTTCCAAGAGAGACCTAGTGACATCAAGAAAGAAGAGCTGAGGACAGAGCGTGTATCTGAGGGACCTGGGGTCTGCACACTGAGAACCACCTAGACCCAGGGAAAGATTGACACCAACATGCCTACAGACCTTGAAGGAAGGCTGGGGCCAAAGATACTGAAAGCAGTTGAGGACCTTCTGTCGGAGCCAAAAGAGCGAAAGGGCCTTCCTTCCCCTAGAGCTGGAACCCTAAATTCGGACTTCCATCCTCCTTAGGTCTTAGAGAGTAGGCATTCGTTTGCTAAAAGTCACTCACTAGCAGACTAGTTAACTGAGACACTCCACAGACCAAAGCTGCAATCACGACCGTCCCCACATTCTTTCCGAAAGCACTGGCGGTTCACATTTAGGGGGTCTTGACTGACCTGGTAATGATTTCTGGGTGAGACAAGAAGGTTTTCATCACCACTTTTCCCATATGGTCAACCAATGGGCTCAAGACTATTTATTAAAAAGATATGGATCCTCCTGAGAACCAAATACATGCAAATGAAAATAGTGATGGTATTCACACCTCAAAAACAGCCGTATGGACTTCCGAAAAACAAATTCTTTCGCTATGCAAGACCCTCAAAATGTTCGCTCTTCAGCCCAACCACACACGTTCCATTCACCACAGAGAACAGGAGACCACTCTCGTTCTGGCATTACTAGCAATACAAAACAATGAGCTTTCTAAATAATATATCTTCAAAATTCAGCAACAACCTCACAGCTGACAGCAGGAAAGCGGCAAACTGAACTCTGGTCCAGCAACACGGTGGCCTGCTAGCGAACTGCTAAAATTGACATTTTATACAGTTATAAATAACCTGGGGATAAAAGGTCATATTGTTCCTTTACTAAGTGCAAAAACACAGGAAAGAAAATTATATGCAAAGCATGGTTTCAGGGAGGCAGAAAGAATAGGAAGGGAAGCGGGCCAGAGGGAAGGGCAGCAGCAACAGGAGGCCGAGGGGCTCTGCAGAGGTCATTTCCAAAAGTGCTATTGGAAACGTGCAATTGTGAAAAACCTGTGAGCTTGTTAAATTATTATTTTGAGAGAGATTAGCTGAATTAATCCATTATGATGTCCATTCAAAACTCAAGGCCTTTCCCCCCTTATCTTTCAGCGATACCTGGATTTCCAGCCAAAAAATAAATCAAGAGATAAAAATGGTTTTGCTCTACTAGATTCAAGATAACCTCCTTCTGCTCCTCACCATCACTCTGCCTTAATAACTTGTTAAAAACTTCTATACCTGTGTGCACGCAGTGAGAGAAATGTTTGGTGGCATGTGTGTTTGTGTGTGTGTGTGGGGGGGGGGGGGGAGCAGCCTTAAACATTCACAGGATATCATCACGAGTTCGAGACATAAACCAAGCTGCTTTGAGAACTCTGCTGGACATGGGACAGCTAGCACAAAGTGGCAGTTCAAAACCACCAGCCACTCCTGCGGAGAAAGGCGAATGTCTGATCCAGGGCAGACAGACATAAGAAGCCTTGGGAACCCTATACCACGTTGCTGCTGAGCCACAACCAACTTGATGGCAGTGAGAATCGTGCACCTACCAGCTTGGGGGCATCCCTCCTCCCCTCCTTATTCAGCCAAGATTCCCTCTATTCCCAGTCCACTCTCCCTAGGAAAAACCCAGGATGCACACACTGGATAGACCGGCCCTCTGTCTATGTCTATCTGTGCCCACACAGTAGGTGAGGCCTAGAGGAAACCATCATCTCTCGGTGGGCTTCCCTTGGTACAATCGAGACCCTCAGGTACATCCCTAAAGCTTCCCAGAAATCCAGTATAGCCCCCTGACCCACTCCTACCACCAACGTGCCCTTCTCCCTCCCTCACCTCTAATTCCTGGACCTGAGGCCTTTCTTCTGTCTTGGCAGATGACCTGCCGCCTCTTTGACCTGAGATGACTTCCGACTGCCACCAAACACCACAGCTACAAGCACAGCAGCATCCGTTCTCTTGAGACATTGACTTCCTTCCCATTCCTTGTCTCGGACACGTGTCTTGTCACGAGCCTGACTGCAGGCAGTCCCCTCTGGGGCCCTGATCTTTGTTCTCTCTGCTGGATTGTTCCCCAAGATGTTCCCACTTTTCTCACACAATAAACACACTTGTCTCAATCCCACCAGCCCCACCTGCGATGGGTCCAGCCTGCCTATCTGCACCCTGAAGAGTTAAACACCTTTGGAGAATGCTGCCTACTAGGGGACTCCACGTCCTCCCCCTCCCAGGTTCTCGGCGTCACCGTCCACAGGGAAGATGGGCGCATCATCGGTGGATGTGAATGATGGTGCTGGTGCAGACTACTGGAAGTCCCACGGAGACACTCCTCATCTGTCTTGGAAGAATGGCCAGCAAGCTCCTTAGAGGTGCAGATGATGAGACTTAGTCTCATGTACTTTGCAAGTGTTGTCAGGGGAGATCAGTCTCTGGAGAAGAACATCATGCTGGGTAAAGTACAGGATCAGGCAAAAAAAAAAAAAAAAGATGACCTTCACCAAGATGGACGGACACAGTGCCTGCATCGATGGACTCATGTATTAGAACAGTTGTGAGGATGGGGCGGGGCTGGGCGGTGTTTCGCTCTGATATAGGCAGGGTCACCATAATGCAGAGTGACTTGAGACTTGACGACCCCCCAAAACAACAGCAAAGCCACCTTCACCTGGCAGGTGTTCCGGCACAGGTCTCCTCCTGGCCTGTGTCAGCCCTGTGGACCACACACCCCATGACTCCTGCCTGGTATGCCCTTAACCTTTAGCCGAAAGGACTCCACAACATAGGACACAACCTCTAACTAACCTCTTCCTGGTGAGACTTGCCCAGCTCACAGGATAGGTCCATTCCTCTCCGTCAGCATCTTGGGGTCACCCCTACCCAAATGACCGTCTTCAGTTCCCCACCAGCTGCAGTCCTCTTGTCTCCACGAACAAGTCAGAGCTTTCTATCAAGAGCTAGTCTCAGAAATGACGGGTTCACTATGAGTTGGCACTGACTCAGTGGCAGTGAATTTGGCTTGGGTTTGGGGTTTGATTTTGGTTTTACAGATGTCTGGAAGCTAACATGGCCAGAACTAACTTCTGGACCTTTCCCAACACCCCCCAGCGGGCTCTTCCATACATGTCTACTCCACTATTCCAGCCACCAGGATTACAGCCTTTGTGATTCAACCTGACTGGCCCTTCCTCAAACACCCCAAGCCCAATGTCACTGCAAATCCTATAGCTACCTTCAAAACCGATGCAGAATCTGGGAGTGATTCATCCCCACACTAGACTAAGCCACTGTGTTACCATCAACACAGTCAGACATCTTTACACAGTCAATGGAATACAAGCAAACTTCCTTCTGGTGCCCTACTTCCAGTCAAGACCCATTTAAAGCCAGCTATGGTATCCCTCAGCTTCTGAATCTAGCTGGAATTTCTGGCAGCTTCCTGACAAGGTAACAGCTGCACCTGTTTTTAAATTATCATCAGCAAGATTTTACTTGCATGTGATATTGGTCTTGTTTGATGACTGCCACATTCTGTTGGGCCACCCTTCTTTGGAAAGGGCACAAGTTGGTTGTGAGGTCTTCGGAGTATCTGGGCAGAGATGAGAAAGTGCTTACGGTGCTTTATGAGCTTGTTGAAACATTTCAGTTGGGGTTCCATCAACTCCTGGAGTCTTGTTTTTCAGCTAATGCCTTTGAGGCTGTTTGAAGTGCTCCCTGAAGCACCACTGGTTATTGATAGTAGGCTGCCTCCTGAAGGGGTTGAACACTTGCCAATCCTTTCAGTGCAGTAACTCTGCATAGCCCTTCCTTCTTTGGATATTTTTTGCATTGTTCAGTATTTTGCCCAGAGAATCCTTCAACATTTCAACAAGTCTTGATTTTTATCTTCAGTTCTTTCAGCTAAGAAATGTTGTGTGTTCTTCTCTTCGGTGTCAAATTCGAGGTCACTATATCTTTCATTAGAATGCGCTGTCTTCTCAAATCAGAAGTTTTAAATCTCCTGTTGAGATTTCATCATTTCTCTCATTTGCTTCAACTACTCCACATTCGAGGGCAAATTCCAAAAGAGGTGATGGACTTCCAGTTTGAGCTTTTGTTTTCATCCCATTCTTCTAATGACCTTTAGCTCTCTGTGTCATTCCACAGCTCATCTCAGTCACAGCTCTTCATTGTGTCAAATGCATTGTGATAAGAGTTGCATGAGCCCCCAATAAAATGATTTTTTAAAAAAAGCTAATAAGGGTTTAAGCAAAAAAAAAAAAAAAAGTCTGTCCTCAAGATGGTCTCTGAATTCAGCTGAATGCAGCTACTTGAGGCCATATTGAGATCCACGTAGATTTAGCTGTCTTCTCCATCGACCTGAACTTATGGATGAGCCATTGGTGATCTGCTCCACAGGCGCAGCCTGGCAGGGTTATGGCTCTACCTCTCAGCGTTCTATACACACAGAGGGCAAGGGGGCTGCTGGCCTTCTCCTTTGGCCTTTTCTGTCCAGGATGTGTGTTTGCCAGGTAATCCTGAATGACATGTGTGTCATTTCCTTCTGGAGCAATGAACACTCACTCTTCACTGTCCAGTAAACTAAAGCCACTGTGTCCTCTGCTTGGGCAGGCTGTGTGCCCATTATAAAACATGCAGGTGCCAATGTGTGTCCACACGGAGTTTTTCATACTTGCATCCTCACACTGACCAAAAAGCCTGGCCACTTAGCAAAAGTACACAATGAGCTAAGCGCAAGGTCAGCAGTTTGAATATCCCAGCTGCCCTGAGGCTGGCTGTTTCCTCGAAAATTTCAAGTCTTAAAAACCTAAAAGGGGCCGTTCTCCTCTGCCGTACAGGGCCGCTGTGAGTCAGGGGTGACTTGAAGGCAGTGGGATTGGAGACAGGTATTACTTCGAAGAAAGACATCAGTCTTGTTCTTCCCTTCTCTCTGTATTTTCGGGGATAGTTATTAGACATTGACACAAACCACTACCACTTTCAAATCCTAGTCAACTAGACTCGAGAAGTACAAGCATGCAGAACAGTTTGAACAGGTTGAAAAGAAGGCACTCTAAGTTCATCTCAGTAAGCTCCTCTCTGGTCTGTCTATAGCCCAAAGCGTGAAAACGTGTGTTCTTTAAGAAGCCATGGCCCCACCTGACCAGTCATTAGAAGCCAGTCATTAGAATTGACAGGGTGAAAACATCTAGTGTTGGATGGTCCTCTTGTATGGTCTCACAGAATGCAGGAAGAACATCCAGCAGTAGAAATAAAGAGTATTACCTAAGCCTAGTTGTTTTCATACGATTCACTTCTGTATAATAATCGCTAACACAAGCAGATTAAAACAACAACAATTAACATCTCATAAATGTGAGCAAAATTACTCCAATGACGCAATGCACTCCCAGAGCACATCACCACTTTCACTGCCCATGAGAAAGTCTGCCTCCATCCTGACTACTCTCCCCGCATGGAAGTCCCTCAAGAACTTGTCAACAATAGCAGCCAATTCAGGAGGGTTTGAAGAGGAGAGGGGAAAGCAGGAGCTTGGTGTTTCTACCCTAGGTTTACTGTCGAAAATGGTGTGGTGACAGTATTCATTCATCCCTTTCAGAACTTAGTTTGTTTATCAATCACAGGGAAGAATCGATGCTATTGAATTGGGGGGCTGACAGAGAATATTGAAAGTACCGTGAAGTGCCAAAAGAACAGACCCATGTGTCTTGGAAGTTCAGTCAGGATGCTCCTTTGAAGCATGGGTGGCAAGGCTTCTGCTCATGAACTTTGGACGTGCTATCAGGGGACACCAGTCCCTGGAGAAGAATGTCATGCTCCGTGAAGTGGAGATGCAGCAGAAGGCATGCGGTCCCTCAGTGAGGTGGAGTGACAGAGGGGCTGCACCGATGGACTCACACATAAGAACACCGTGAGAATGCCGCAGCACCGCAGCTGTGAAGTAAGTTGCTAGAGCAATATATTTTTTTAAACTCCCGAAAGGCAACATGCAGGGTAAAAATAGGTAAAAAGTAACAAAACTGTCCCAAACATCTTTTACTTTCCAAGGTACAAGGAAACAGTTCACAGATGTCATAATGCACTTTGTCAAATGTTCAAGGGCTCCAGCACATATGGGTAAAGGCCCTTGCATTCAGCTCAGGACCAAATCATCACCTGCTTCATGTGTACCCCGAAATCTGGAAAAGAGCAGCAGAAATTGAATATAAGACTATAACAGGTAACAGATGCAGCCTAAGACAAACATACTTCATCACAGCCCCCAGTCATCAGTGGGAATTGCAGAAACTATTCAAATTAACCACATAAGCATCTTGCAGAATAGAAAAAGATGCTTAAGTGCACTGTCAAATGGTCATTTGTCAAAAAGAATGACTCATTATAGGTTTCTGAAGAGGAGACAGCAACAACAAAAAAAACCCAAACAAAAAGTCCCGGTGGTCAAGTGCTTTCCTACTGGCGGGGACTCTACAAAGAGCTTCTGCCGAGGCTGCAGAGCTTTCTGGAAGGACGCCTCATAGTTCTCCATGGAGGGGCTGGTGGGTTGGAAACAGTGCCCCTGCAGGCAGCAGTCCCACCTGGTGCCTCTCAGGCCCCCTGAAATGAAGTGATTGGTGCAGCCTAGATTGGGCCTAACTTAAATAGTTCCCAAACTCCACTACAGGTGAGCAGGCACCCTCCAGATTAGGGCAAACAGACCCAGTGACACGGACTGGGCTTTTAAGATAACACCAATTGAAAACACAGCTTTCACTTGAAGGAAAATTCAATTTCCGGTTCCATCAAAGTTAAAGCATTAATGTGCACTGACACCAGCAACACACACACACACACACACACTACAGAAAAGGCTAACTATTCTGGGTGAGCATCTGGTGAAATATGGTGTCTTTTCCTCGCTGTCCCACGAAGTGGCAGACAGGAATTGGAAATGTCTGAGAGCTAAGCCTACAAGAAGGGGAGATCAGAGAGAACACCCCAGAAAAGACATCAGAGATCAGAAGCAAGAGTCGGTGCCATTCCAAAAGTGGGAACTTGAGGAAGGAGGAAGACCACTGGAGACCAGAAATGACGACAGTCAGGGTGAGAGGCTCCATGGGAGACAAAACTGAGATTACTTCCACACACACACACACAAAAGTCAAATTAAATAATAAGCAAAAAGACAATGTCTGGGGGAATATTTTTTTTCAGAAGAGCTCAAACCTATTAAGTGGAGTGCTTGGTACAGCTACAGAACACATCACAGAGATTGAGAGACAATACATAGATTTTAAAAAAAAACGTATAAAATTATATGTCTGTGTATATCTATCTCTATCTAGATAGACAGATAGAGATAGAGATATATATGACTAGACAACATAGTAACTCATTTAAAAGCAAAAAGAACATGAAGCAACACTTTAAAATTCCAAGGGATGTCTCCACATGCAAAAATCATACACCCAGATCCATACCTCACACCAGATGCTAAAATTAACTCCAAATGGAACAAGGGCATCGATATGGGGGGACGGGGGAGGGAGGCAACATAAAAATTGTAATAAAACAGGAGCAAAGCTTCGTGAGCTTTTGACCATGGATCCTTAGATACAACAACAAAAGCATGAACAATAAAACCAACTGGTAAAAAGGACTTCTTCACAACTTAACGGTTGTGCATCAAGAGTGAGGGGACAGACTACAGAACAGAAGGAAGTATCTGACTTCTCACCAGATATCAGGCGAGTTTCCTCCCATGTTACCTGAAGAACTACAACAATTCAAAAGCATCAAGACACACAACTCAATTTTCTACAGGGCCAAGAACCTGAATAAACAACCCCCCACACACACAAAAAAAAACAACATACAAATATGCTTTATGCACAGCACTCGCTGTTGCTTCTCTGGGAGATCCAGCCGTTTTTACATCACGGGGTGACCCCACAGGGCAGAACTGCCCCTACCGGGCTTCAGCAGCTGCCATCTTTTACAAGGGGAGAAGATCGCCAGAAAGAGGTGCCCATGGTTGTGTTCAAACCGCCAGCCTATTGTCTGGCACCAAAATGTTCAACCATTGTACCAAGAAGACCCCAACTCGATCCTGAGGCAAATGTCAACCCAGGCCTCGAGGTCTCAGAAAGGATGCAGATCCCTGAGCATTCTCACCCACTGCTGGGGGCCAATTCAACATGGTAGTCCTGGCAAAGGAAACACAGAATTAGCACAGGGTCCTGCAACCCAACTGTAGGTATACACCCAGCGCCATGAAAGCACAGAACCGTGCTCCAATATCTGCGGTGACATTCTTCACCAGAGCCATGTGATAGAAAAAAACCTCAAGAGTCCCAACATACCAGTGGTTTTCAACTTTCCTAATGCCATGACCCTTTCATGCAGTTCCTCATGTGGTTATGACCCTCAACCCTAAAATTATTTTCATTGCTACATCATAACTGTAATTTTGCTACTGTTGTGAATTGGGCAACCCCTGTCAAAGGATCATTTGACCCCGAAAGGGGTCGCAACCCACAGGTTGAGAACTGCTACAAAAGATGAATGGATGGATGACAAAATGTGCTATGTCCATCCAGTGCTGTTACTCTGGGTGCCTCTGTGTTGATTCTGACTCATAGGGCCTGCGGGACAGGGCTTCCCGCGCTGTCATCTTTACAGAAGCAGATTCCCCCAGGTCTTGCCCTGCACTGGGTAGCTCAAACCCACGGGCCTGGGGACTGGCAGCTGGAAGGCTCAGTCACTGTGCCCCTGGACTCCCGCAATGGAATCTTAGGCAGCCTCAGAGGGAGGGAAGCTTCCGGCTGTGCCTGCATGTTATGCTCGGGAACACCAGTCGGATAGTGAGGGCCAAATATTGTCTGATCCCAAGGAGGTATCCTGAAGAGGCAAAGTCTGGGGAGAGAGCCTCATCGGTGGCTCCTGGAGGTGGGGGGAGACAGGGGAGGATGGAGAGCGTGCTGACAGGGCACCGAGTTCCTGTCTGGAGGATGGGAACCCCTTGTGAACATGGTGATTGACACTGAACTGTCCACTGCATGGATCACGTGGCAAATGCTGTGTGAAAGCTATTGTACCATAGCGAGTGCACATACGCGTGCGTGAGTGTGCACGTGTTGTTTTTAGTACCAGGAGGATTTTCCTCTCCAGCTGGGTATACCTGCAGGGGCCAGTGACTGAGATCAGAGCCATGCCTTGGCATCCCTGGCAGGTCCAGGGCTGGTCGCAGAAAATGGATGGTGAGCCAAAGGGACACAGATGTGACTTAGCCGAAAGATGGCAGTGCCGACGGGTGGCCTGTCAGCTCTTTGGGCCTTCTGGTGAGGAGGAGGGAGGATCAGACGGGGACCATGGGTGCTGCAGACGTGAAGCAGGCTTTGTGACAGCGACATTGGCCTGGCTTGACTGCCAAGGTCTCAGCATGACCTAGCCAACACAGACCAAACTGCCATCTGCAACCGGCCCATTCATCAACAGAATACAGGCATTCTCTAGAAGGGAAGGTCCCCAGAAAAATAAATAACCAAAGGTAGAAACACCCCCCCCTACCCCCACTAAGCAACTGGAATGCTGTCACCCCCACTCCCACTGTCTGCCACCTGGAGTACCCGGGGTCCCCACGCTGTGCCCACCCCACTCCCCATGGGTCTGCAGGCACCCATTGTTGTCCCTCCCGCATTCCCACACTCCCGCTTCCTCTAGTTTCACGCCTTTCACACCTGTTTCTTCACAAAGAAGACGCAATTCTCACACAGGGACGCTGCTGACTAATTGAGTACATTTTAAACTGAGTATTGTTATTAAAACTCGCTACGTTTCAGGCACTACGGGAACACGCTGACATGCATTACCTTGGTGGGATGTGGAATCACTTGTGATGGCTCTTCCATCAACAGACTGCAATTCTCAACAGGGAACTGGGTAGAACTCACGGCCATCAAGTCAATGTCAGCCCTAAAGGACAGGGGAGAACTTCCCCTGTGGGTTTCTGAGACTAACTCTTTACAGGAGGAGAATGCCTCGTCTTTCTCTCATAGAACAGCTGGTGGTTTCAAACTGATGACCTTGTGGATTGAAGCCATTACACCACCAGGAAGAGAGAGGGCAAATAAGGTGCAGAGGACTCTAACTTGGGGATCGGGCTGTCTTGTCCTTCTGCTGGGCATAAGAGAGTCAGCCAGACGTGGGGACAGACAGAATCTCAGGACCCCCAAGAAAGAAGAGCCCCTACTAGAGTGCATTCGGGATCCCTACAGCAGGGGGACCAGAGACTGCCGTGCCGCAACCATGAGGCAAAGCAGAGAGCAGGGCTGAGACCACGGAGCAAGGCAGAGAGCAGGGCTGACACCATGGAGCATGGCCACTGGCAGGCTCGCTGGCTCATGGAGGCAGAGACCCCGGGACCACCTGGAACATGACCCGAGGGACATGGTTGCTGACATGGCTGAGAAGAGACATGGCAGATAAAGGACTGCATCCTTGCCACTGTGTAACCCGTTAGCTTCCCTAGTAAACACCACCATCGTGAGTGCTGTCTGAATTCTGCATGGCCACGGCCACGGGTTTCGGACGCTGGCACAGGAGGTGCAGTGCTGCCAAGTGGGATAAAGGCTGATGGTCGGTCTGCCCGTGGCATTTGGCCTTGGGCTGGTGTGAGGTGGATCCTCCTTCACTCTGCTGAAGCAGGAGGTGGCCAACCATTCTCCACCTTACTCACCAGCAGCGAGAAGCAAGGTCAGGCTGCCGACAGCGAGCTCGAGCCTGCACTGTGAAGGCCAAGTGGGGAAGCTCCAACCTCAAACCTGAGAGGGGCCATCGGCGTTGGATGTCACCAGACTTGCTGATTCCAAGAGCTGTTGCTTTCTACTGAACCTTCTGGTCAGGTAGCAGAGGATGACGGAAGTCCAACTCCAAGTGAAGGAAAGAAACTTCCCAATATGAAGATAAGCCAGCAGCCTGGGTGTGGGCTGGCCTGGGCATCTGGGTCATTGGCCAGCATGATCCACAGCCGCCTCGGGCACAGGGAGAACAGCCCTCTCTGATCGGACCAGGTGGTCCCTGCCTCAGGCTTAGGTTCTCAGGGACATAAGCAGGGACAGGCGTCCAAAAGCCAGCCAGCTCCGGACCATTATATTGACCCCAACTCTGAGCAGCATTGGACAGATTTCCACTGCCATCAATCTGTACAGGAGCAAAAGGCCTCATCTTTCTTGGAGGGATGTCTGGTTGATTTGAACCACCAACCTCACGGTGAGCAGCCCGACACTTAACTGGCAGTACCACTAGGGCTCCTTGGGCAGGTGAATCAAGACAGGGATGAATATAAAATGCAAAAACCCAGCAGGTTTCTGAGATGCACATACAGCATGACACTGTCATTCCTGGGCACATAACCCACCCACGGCCTTCAAGTCCACCCAGCTCCCGGTCTGGAGAACAGAGGGGGGCTGCCTGGCTCCCAGGTTTCTGAGCTTGACTTTCTCTCCACAGAGCATCTGGGGGCTTCCACTACTGTCCTACACACCTAAGTACATGAAAACACCAACTTGTGGAGCTTCCGCAGGCCAGGGACAGTGCCTCCTCACCCATCCCGCTGTGATGGGAAGCAGGTAGTGGGCAGACCGCAAGGCCTGTTCCAATGGAATTTACAGGACAGACCACACACACAACCAGTAAGCAAAACACTGTGTGTTATGAGGGAGACTCACACAGCAATTGCACAGGGCCCGTGATGGAGTGACAGGGCCATGCACGGCGACCAGGGCAATCCCTGTGAACCCTACACCCATTGGACCCCGAGTCCCGTGCTATTCCCATAGTCAGCTGAAGACAGGACTGATTTTGGTGATCCCACTGGGTGCCACTGACTGATTCCCACCAGTGATCTCCAATCCTTTCTCCCTAGTTTACAAGCGGGGCTGACACACACCCACTTGACATTCTCACAGTCCACAAGCCTCCACGGGCAGGTGGATGGCCATTCCACCGGAGGTGCCCTGGCTGAAACCAGACTGGGTGGAAGGGGTGGAAAGGCCCACAAGGTACACCCTGTATCGCCATTGCCCCCTTGGGTGAGGTAGGGGCACCTGCAGTGAGACCCACTAACAACACAAACACAGGCAGAGCCCCTGAGGATCCTGTAAGGCAGAGGGAGCCCTGTGTGGAAGGGAGAGGCGGCGCCTGATGCTTGGAGAATCAGAGAAAGTGATCTACTCCTCCCAGGTAAGGCAGGGGAGGGTTCAAGATGGGCTCAGATGGACGCAGAAATAAAGGGCATTTCAGAAGCAGGCGGAAGCCTCACCGCTGTGGTCAACAGGCCCTTCCCTTTCAACAGGACTCACTGCTGGTGACTGGGAAGTGACTGCCTGGGGACAGAGACTCCAAGAAGACAGGAGGCTCCCTCAAGGTCTCCGAGCGGCTACAGTATCTCCTTTAGCACATGCCCAGCACCTGCCGGGTATCTCGGGCACCATGTGGATCCGAGCCCCCAGAGGCCGGCTCACACTCTGGTGCCCCTGTCCCAGTGGGAACTTTAACACCAAAGTGAGCACTAACGCTTGGGGGAGTCTCCAGAGAAGACCTCCAAGTCAGCGGAAAGTCAGAGGTACCCAGATCCCAAGCACGGTGTGATGCTATCTGGCGGCTGGCATGGCCCAAGCCTGCTCCTTGGACCGCTGTCCATTCAGACAAGTCGCCTGTCCCTCTGCAGTCTGGGCTGCTGTGAGGACTGTCCCCAACAGAGAGGAAGACTCACATAAAGGTACTCAGAGGCAGCCAAGGTGTGGCTGTCTGACATTCCGAAGAGAGCAGGGAGGAAATGGGGGGAGGAGTGTTTGGACTGAGCACCCCCACACACACACCTGAGTGGTTATGCCTCACCCCCAGGCCTGTGGTGAGACTCCCATAAGGATATGAGCTGCCCCCAACTAGTGCAGGGTGTCTTGTGCCAGTCTCTCCTGAGATGAGAGATAGAAACCAAGAAGCGGGAGAACCAGTGCTGCGGAGAAGGGATGTCATGTCATCTGGGGACGCTGCAGGGACACACCGGAGTGACCAGGAGCGACCAGGAGCATCCACTGGGGTCGGGAGAAGGGAGTTGGTTGATGCGAGACCAGGGCAATGACCTTCTCGTCCTGTAGGAGGAGTGACAGGCAGAAGGTGGTCTTTCAGGGCCTTGACCCTGAGCAGCTTCAAGTACTAACCTGGGATGCAGACCCATCTGTCTGCTCTACCAAACCCAACCACTGCCATCGGTTGATTCCGACTAGAGAGCATAGGGTCCTGCAAGGTTCCTGAGACTGCAAATCCACAGAGCAATACATAGCCTCCTCTCCCCCCAGAGCAGCCATGGGATTTGAACTGCTGACCATGAGGTGAGCAGTCCTGCGCCTCACTCACAGCACGACCAGAGAGCCTTCCATCAGCTATAAAAATCAAACTCGATGGCCACTCAGAGCAACCCCATAGGACAGGGCAAAACTGCCCTGTGTGTTGAGAGTGTAACTCTGAGCTGTCACTGTACAGAAACTTTGTAACTCTCTTTGGTGCAACTCTTGAATAGAAAGCACCCTCTTTCCACCTCCAAGTGGGTGGTGGTTTCACACTGCTGACCTTGCGGTTTGAAGCTCAGTGCATAACCACTAAGCCACCAGGTCTCCTTTCAAAATTATAAACATCATGGGACATTGTAAACACCACAGGGTGAGAGTGGCGATACTGGGAAGGTGGAGTAGAAAAGGGAAACCGATTATAAGGAGCTATATATAACCTCCTGCCTGGGGTACAGACAACAGAAAAGTGGGTGAAGGGATATATCAGACAGTGTAAGACATGAGAACATAAACAGTAATTTATAAGTTATTAAGCATAAGGGAGGGAGGGAGGGTGGGGCAGGGAGGAGAACAAATAAGGAGCTAATACCAAGGGTAGAAAGAAAATGTTTTGAAAAGGACGATGGCAACAAATGTACAAATGTGCTTTGCATACAATGGATGACTGTATGGATTGTGATGAGTTGTATGAGCCCCCAATAAAATGATTTTTAAAAAAAATAAACAAATTAACACCACAGGACGTGACCTCGTATATACCAAGGGGCTTCAACAAGTTCACGGGAACAAAGTGCTATGAAAAAAATGACAACATATGTACAGAAGTGCTTGACACAATGGCTATATGTATGAAATGTGATAAGAGCCCCAAATAAAACAAAATAATAATTTTTAAAAATATTTGCAGGAGAATATCATGATCTTTTCATTCCATCCTTCCCCAAATGTCCCTCCCTGGTCCGGTGCATTCCATCTCACTTCACATGACACTTGGGGGAGAGGAAGAAAAGGACCAGCTCTAGGGAGGGGATCCCACTCCTGGTGACTGTGACAGACTCGAACTGTGCTCTGGCGGCAGGTTCAGCAGTGGCTGTCATCCTCTGCAAGCAGATCCCCCGGCCTTTGTTCCAGGGCACGCCTGCACGGATTTGAACCACTGCCCTCCCAGATGGTAACTGAGCACTAGGAGGACTGCAGGACGCAACTCTCCTTAGCAACAGTCTTTGCAACAGATTGAGCAGTGGATACAACATTGCCCCTACCCCGCCACCTCTCTGAGTACAACTTGGAAAAAAAATCACCCGATTTCTTCTGGGCGCAAACTAAATCATATTAGCAGCAGCAGCAGCAAAGTTTCCTGATAACTGGTGTAAGGGAGCTGACAACATGGAAAGACAGTTTCAAGAAGCTATTGACTTTCAGGCCACCTAACAAGAGGCCTGGGCCCAAAGAGGAACAGAGGGAAGTGTGACTGGGCATTGGGTCAGCTGCCAGGGCCTGTCCACCCAGCCTGCCTGTGGCACCTGAGCTCTTCGTGAACACTCCCAGTCAGGGAAGGGGGGCAGGTGACACAGAGGGTGTGTCCCTGGGTGGTGGCAGAACTTAAGACTTTGTCTCCCCCATGCAATAAGGCCAGCCCAGGGGCTTCCCCATGACTCAGAAGGTACTAAAGAGACAGCCTGTACAGGAAGTGGTCAAAGTTCCAGAGAGATCCAGGTGGACAGACAGGCTAGCTCACTCACACTCTCAGGTGTAAAGTGTTGGCCACACTACTGTCACCAGGACCCTCACCATAGCCCTGAGACAGCTTCCCCCATGGCAGGAAGGGAGGCCCGGGCCCGGTCCGCGCTACTCAAAGTGGAGCAACCTCTGGAACTCTCTTGTCCACTCTCGGTGATGTCCAATTGAGCAGAAACCGAGCGTTTAGCACACGGGGAAAGTGAAAGTCCCGCAGTCTTCTTTTTTAGGTTTTCCCCTACCCGGCCAGGTACATTAAGGACAGCCCTTCTTTAAATACGGCTGACTCTGAACTCCAAAGCACTCGACACTCCCGTCCCAAGTCCGCCACGGGCGCCTGTGGATCGCCAGCTCTGGGCTCCAAGGTGGCGATCAGCCTGCACGCGCCCGCCGGCCCCAGGTAGTTCATCCGGCTGCAGGGGGAAGTTTACTTTTGTTTGGTTACAAATGCTTTATTCCAACAACACAGGGAGTCACGCACGAACTTGGGGCACGCCGGGGTCTCATCCCCTCTCTCCGAGCACCAGGCTCTCTCCTCACCCGCCACCCATGTGGCCTGGGATCCGGGCACCAGTGGTCAAGTGAGCTCGACGCCGTGGCCAGGGCGGCTGGAATCCCCCCGGTCACCCCCAGGCCCCTCCTGGCCCGCCCTTCACTGTGCCGGCGCCACCCGGCCGGGAGCCCTCACACCCCAACTTTGGGGCCACGAGCGGCCTCCCGGGTCCGCGCGACACCGGCTGCCCCGGGGGCCGCCATCCCCGAGCGCACGGAGAGTGCAGGCCGCCCGCCCCGGCCCCGCTGACCGCCCCCCCCCGCGCGGACACGCCGGCTCCGGCCCGGCCCCGCGTCCTCGGCCCGGCCCGCGCTCTGGGCCCCGGCGCCGCAGGCCCGGCATCCGCGCCCGCCCCGGCCCCGCTCGGCCAACAAAGGCGCGGCCGGGCCTGCGGGCCGGGCCGGTGGGCACGCGGGCGCGGCGGAGACGGCCCCCGGAACCCCGGCCGTGCGTCCCCCCCCGCGCTCGCCGGGCCCCCGCCCCGCCCCGCCGAGCCCGCGCCGCCCGCACGGCGACCAGGCCCGAGCGGCGCCCCCGGCCCGCACGCTCACCCGGCCGGCTCCGCGTCCTCCGCCCGCGCCGGCGCGACTGCCGCTCGGCCCTCCTCCGGCGCCGCCTCCGCCCGCCTCTTCCTCCTCCTCCTCCTCCTCCTCCTCCTCCGCCTCCTGCACCGCCGCCGCCACCGCCGCGGGGAGGAGGTGCGCGCCGGCCGAGCGGGGCCG